>JAEQML010080600.1:0-11534 GCA_016904865.1 Pissodes strobi | reverse complement strand
TTCCTGGTCTTTTAAAATTTTCTGAAGACGGTCCTGTTCTGCTTGCCTTTTATCTTCCTGGTCTTGTAAAATTTTCTGAAGCCGGTCCTGTTCTGCTTGCCTTTTGTCTTCTTGATCTTGAAAAATTTTCTGAAGCCGGTCCTGTTCTATCTGCTTTTTACGTTCTTCCTCTTCCCGATCCGCTCGCCTCTCAGCATTTAAATTATCCATAAAATCGGCCAACATTTTATTTATTTGCTCCATTTCCGCCGTTTGTTGCCTTGTATTGACCATAGAATGTTATAAAATTTTACCAGAATCCACCAATCAAACGGTCTCGTTGACGTACTTGTACTTCTTTCCTCGAAAAATACTTCGCCAGTCCGGTCCCTTCACAATCCAACTTCTGACACCAAATGTTACGTTTTTCCCGTGGGTTCTTAACAGAATTACAACTTTGCTATTTTCAACTAATACTCTCTTTATTCACTACCACTGTATACAATTTAACACTCTATACTACTCTTATAACTTTACCACTAATATCTATTCAACACTCAATGATTAACTGAACTGAACTGACTCTCCGACTGACTAACATTCGCCTTAGGTCTGCTTATATATAATCTTAAATCTATCACGAATATTCGGGAAGTATTCCGAGCCACTCTATACGATCTCGACGAGGCCATCGAGATAATTCCAGCGAACCTGTTCGCAGCCGGCCGGGTGATGACTCATACAGACAAGGAAGCGAGGGGCACGGCGGCTAGTTGTATAGGGTAGCACAAAAACGTTCGGATGGTTGTTAGGTTAGCCGTAACAATATTTTGTGGTATAAACACAAAGCATGAAGTTTTCGTCTATTTTTCATTGTAAGCCAGCCCAGTTCATCTATTTTGTGCGAGATGTGATCAAATTTTTTAAGACCATAAATAAATCTTGCACATGCATTTTGAATTCGCTGAATTTTTTTGGAGGTGTCAACATCAAGACATGGCCCATATACAGGTGAGCAATAATTGAATTGGGAAAGCACCAAGGTTTCACATAATATGATTTTTGGGTTAAATAATAACGATGTGGGTACAAAAGTCTAAGGGCTCCATATGCCTTCTGTACACTCCTATCTGTATGCTGACGATACCTCAATGAGCTATTCATAATTATACCAAGATTCTTAGCACTTTCGACTACATTGATGTTTTCATTATTTATATTAATATTAATACTGTTCTTGAAAAGTGAACGATATTTGTTTTCCAAATAGGACAGTTATTTAGAGTTGGATTAAGTTTTAAGGAATGTTTTAAAGGAACAGAAAAGAGAAAGTTTAAATCCTGATTTATATTTTCGACTGCTATATTTGTCATGGATTTTTCAAAACTCTTATATATTTGGGTGTCGTCAGCATACATATGAATCTCACAGTTCTTCACATACTTATAAAATGCACTGGTGTATAAAGTAAAAAGCACTGGAGAGAGGATTGAACCCTGGGGGACGCCTGAAATATTTGACCTACTGCATGAAAGAGACAAACCCAGGCGAACTCCCTGTATTCTATTTACAAGATAAGATTCAAACAGTTTTATCCCATCGCCATTTACACCAATGGACTGCAATACAGCCAGCAAAATCTTGTGATCCAGAGTGTCAAAAGCCTTGCTGTAATCCAAAAGAACCATAGCAGTTAATTTATCCTGATCAGTAGCCTTGGCAATGTCATCGGTAATGTTCAGCAACGCTGTGGTACAGCCATGGTCCGAACGAAACTCTGATTGAGTGGAAGGTAAAACGTTTTTTTCCACATCTCATCAGAAGACACAAGCTTAAATGCAAATTCAGAATCTGTTATTTTGTTGTTTTTGTAGTGGTCTATGATTTCACCACCATTAATACCCTGACCTATCCTTGGTACAGTATCAATAAAAAAGTTGTTAATTATATTCGGATCCTGAAAACGATCTGAAGTTATTTTGTTCTTAGAGTCTTTAACTTTCAATGATTTAAGTTCCCTCCATATCTGTCTGATTCTTGTTTTTACCAATATACTCAAAATAAGCTTTCTTTTCCCGGTTTATTGTATGGTTAGTAATATTTCTGACACTCTTACAGTAATTGAAGTGTTCCAGTCTTCTAGTATTATTTGCCGTTATCCTAGCCTTATCCCTAAGCGACATCATAAATTTAATGTTATCCGTAAGCCAAGGTGCTAATTTTACTTAATTTTTTAATAGGCATGTGTTTATTTAATAAATTCGCAAGGCTGAAATTCAAATGATTCAATTTTAAATTAACATCGTTCATAAAAAACAGACCATGCAAAGGAAGCTGTTCCAACTCTGTTGTAAAGATGTCCTGATCAAAATTCTTAAAGTCTCGGTAGGTATAAAAGAAAGGTGTGGACTTTGGTTTCTCATAGCTCAACAAACAAAAAATCATGCGATGATCAGACATAACAACATTCTTTACACAGCTGTTCCTGATTTGTTCACGATTATTTGTTATAATTAGGTCAATAATGGTTGACGTGTCTTGAGTGCACCTCGTGGGTGTATTAATTAATTGGTGACAATTCAAACTTTCCAATGTGTTCAAGAAATATTGGGTTGCTGGAGAGTCAACTCTGAGCATATCCAAATTAAAATCGCCCAAACATACAATGTCATCACAGACCTGCATGCAGCTCGACATTGACTCTTCCAAGACATCCACAAACTGCTTATAACTTAAATTAGGTGGCCTATAACAGACTCCTACAGCAATTTTACATTTTTTTTTAGCTTTACCGAGATCCAAAGTTGTTCAACTGTATTAGGAGTGTCAATAATTGTGTAGGTTAAAACATCTTTTAAATATATAGCAACCCCTTCTCCCCTCCCCTGCCTGTCTGATCTTACCAGTTGATAGTCATCAATTTGCAGTGCATTGTCATCCGTTAAATCATTCAACCATGTTTCCGATAAAGCAAATATATCATAGTTCGATTTCAAAAGCTCAACCTTAAATTGATTAAGCTTTGGAAGCAAGGATCTTATATTTGGCGGCAAAGTCTTATTACAGCGTGGGTGGGTATTACAATAAATATGTTTATTAATGGAACAAAGCCATTTTGCATTAATGCACACATGTAGGTATACAAAATTAAAACATGCTAATAAGTATTTCAAAGTGTAAAACAATATTTAAAAGTTATCTAGTATCGCCACATAAACAATTTAATCACGTAAGTCCTTTCTTACTAGCTAGTTTAAATCAAGAGTATGACATATTAAAGAAGTCAACACTGATTGCCTGCATAGCCTAATCATTGGGCAGTGTAATGCAGACCACTTCGTTCTATGATATTCCATATGAAATAATTGGTCTTGCCTAGTTGGTCTTTGAGGAACATCGAAATTTAACTCAGCTAGCAGTATTGGAGAATCAATACGATTATGCATTATTTTAAATAAAATCTGTAGATCTAAATATTTTCTTCTCTTCTCCAGAGTTGAAATGCTTAGCAATGCCATTAATTCTTCGTAGTTTATAATAAGCTCTCTTTGGATATTTAACTTGAAGGCCACATGCTTTAAAAAATTCCTTTGTATTTTTGCTATTGCTTCTATATGATGAACGCCACGTACCAGTAGTCTCTACACAGAATCGATTTGGAGTCCTTCAGATCCAGGAGACCGAGAAAATAGACGAGATCATAACCAAGACAAAGCCAACGATCAAACCACCGCCGATAATCATAACTTCAAAGGTCAATTACGGACAGTGCAGAAATCAGATGAAGTCAATAGTGAAGAGCGAATTCTACATGAAATTCACGCCGGCAAACATCAAGCTATTCACCACGATCATTAGCCCACGGACTCCTAGTAGCCATTTTGGAACAAGACCATCAGGCCTATTGTACTCATTCAAACCAAGGGGTGAGAAAATCAAGAAGGTGGTATTCAAGGGAACACCGGAAATGGACACGGAGGAGATCACTATAGACGGAACATGAAGCCGTCATCCACTGCGTGCCGATGAAGTCAAGAAGGGGAGACAGCCATTCATATCTCTATATTCTATTGGCCAAATCAAGAGAACCAAGCATGTGGACAACAGCATCATCAAGTGGGAGACTTATTTCAAAACTTTGAACTATTCTCAATGCTACAGATGTCAGGAATTCGGACACAGATCGACGATGTGTCGCCAGTTTCCTAAATGCGCGAAGTGCGCAGGTAGTCACCGAGCCAGCGAATTCGCTGGCAGAAATGAAGAGATGGTGCCGCTCTAGTGCGCCAGTTCCAAAGAAAACCACGCCGCCAACTTCAGGGGCTGCAAAGCCCTGGACGTATACAGGGAGAAAACCGTACCAAGGACAGAACAACAACAGCCGAAGTCCATCACCAGGCCGAGCCCCGTGAATCACAGGCCCCTGCCCCTGCAGCAGCTCCAAGCCGCCGCCCCCGCTCCGAAGATGCCAGCAGTACAGCCACCAAACAACTCAGGACAGGACGACAGTCAAACGTTGTTCAAGGAGTTGGAGTTCAATCGGCTCTTCAATGTAAAGGACCGCATCATGAAGATAAGGACGCTGAAAGCACAACTATCAGCGGCCAAGAACGAATATGAAACCATGCAAGTGCTGATGTCTTATGGAGCATCATAAAGGACTAACGTTTCTGCAACATCAACATCAACGGAATAAGAGGCAAGATCAGCCAGCTTAGAGAACTCGGCTCCAGGACCACGCCAGATATACTGAGTGTCAATGAAACCAAGACCAAGGATCACCCGCTAGGCATCGTAGGATACGAGATGATCTTCGAGAATCGAGCAAACCGGGGACCGTATGGAGGAGTGGCCCTATACGTGAAGAGGAGCATCCAATTCGAAGAACAGGCAACATACACGATTAGTATAGAGACAGTGGCGATAACAACAAACGAGGCCAAGTTCCTGCCAACTAAAGCCCTTGTCAAGCTAACATACATTATGAATGCTCAATCACACTGCACTACTTCCCGAGGACATGAAAAATTGCCAGGATCATCGTCATCGTCAAACCAAGAAAGGACAGGAGCTAAATCTCATCGTACCGACCCATCTCCCTACTACCCACCCTTGGAAAGGTCTTCGAAAGAGTTCTCAACAAAAGGATCAACGCGGAGCTCCATACACTAGGAACAATCATACCAGAGTAGTTCGGATTTCAACGAGGACAAGCAACAGCCATGCACGAGAATCATCATGAGCTACCGAAACACGACAACAACGCCGATCAACGGAACAGAATTAGGCAGGGACTCCATCCAGGAAGCGTGATATCGCCGACGCTGTTCAACATATACATCAATTACGTATAAAGGAAGAGGAACAACCAAATAGCACTCTTCGCCGATGACGTAGCGGTTTATACATCATCAAGCCAGCAGATCGCGGCCACGCAGAGAATAGTGCAACATGTCAGGCAAATAGGAATACTTCAAGAAGTGAAAGCTGAAGATCAACGAGGAAGAGACCCAACTGATCAACATCAACCAAAAACACAGGAGAGAAAGAACACATATTATGATCAACGGGACACGGATAGAGGAAGTAGAGTAGAAGTAGAAGTAGAGTTTATTCATGATAACAGCAATACAATCAGCTTTTCACATGTCAACAAAAAGTTATGGTTCAAATACAAATAAATAAATAAAATAGTGACACTAAAATATCACAAAAATAAGTATTAAAACAAATTACAGTAATAAAACATAAATACATCGGCAAAGTGCGAATACATACACAATCATAAATAAAATAAAATACATACCTACATAGAGCAAATGTATCATTAACAACAGCTCGGCAGAGCGTCACATACTTCATCTAATGAAAAGAAAGCACTCCGCGCAAAGATGGCCTTTAAATGTGCCGTCAGCCTCACAGGCAACATGATCCTGACATCATCCGGTAGGAGGTTATAAAGTCTAACTCCATAGTAGTTAAACCCGGTCTGACCCCGAGTCAGTCTTGTGTGTGCTGTCAGCAGGTTGCACCTATGTCTAGTATCATGGTCGTGGTGGTCTGCATGCGTATCGTAAAAAGTTAAATGGTTCTTAACATACATCACACACTCCAGGGCAAGGTGGGAATGCCCAGCCGAACAAATATATCTCTGCAGTCATCCCGGTCGTTCAAACCACCCATGAGCCGAGGCCGAACAAGCGGTGGCGAATGGGAGAATGGCCCCAAGCCACAATGGCATAGGTAAGTCTCGATTGGAAGAGGACAAAATAAGCCACTCTCAAAGTGGATGCAGAGACTCTATCGGCCAACTGTCTAATAGCAAAGATACTAGCACAACAACATATTGCCTACCATCACTCCATGTTTATCCCAGGACAGGAGGACACGGACACCGTCAAGTACCTAGGAGTCACGCTGGACGCGAAGCTGACGTTCAAGGACCACTTGCAGATCACCAGGAAAAGAGCAGGATTAGCAGCGAGCGCAATATACACCTATATCACGAGGCAATCAAAACTGGACAAGGAAATCAAGATCAGACCCTACAACATCTACGTCAAACCAATAGTCATGTACGCCGCGCCGGTTTGGAGCTACGCAGCAAAGACCACCATAGAGAAGCTACTGACGCTGGAACGGAACCTGTTAAGGACAATCAAGAATTACAGGCAAGACCGCTAAAACAGATAATACAGGAGATAGCGACGAAATTTTTCAGGTACACAATGAGGACGCAGGAAATAACCAGGAACATGGGAAGATCCACAAGATGATCCATGAGGTGTTGCTCTAAAGAACAAGCACTAGGACCACCCCCCTTCCAAGAAGGACTGCATGCAGTCAGAGAACATTAAAATTGCAGTGTTAAAATAATCATTTAGAATTAAAACATCCTGTCATTTATTTAGTTATCTTAGGTTTAGGTGGACGCTTGTTAGGTACCTACCACCTTAGTCGGTAGTATTTATTTGTAAATATGCATATATTGCTAAGTTTGTATTAGTTTTAGGTCAAATATAAAGTATCTTAAGGCAATTCATTATAAATGAGTAACAAATATATGATGAACCCTGTAGAAAGGTAACCATATAGGTGAGGCATACTCTAGAATAGAACAGACCATGGAGCAGTAAATATTATTTAATGAAATGACATTATTAAATTCTTTCAGAGCACCTACCTAACATAAAGTCGAAAAGTATCTTCGTTCTGTTCAAGATAAATCTATATAGTCAGTAAATGTGAGCTCTATTTAAATATTACTCCAAGAATTTTGCTAAATCTTTTAAGATTAGGAATATATGGTAATAATTTATATATTTACTCGAGAGAATCAATAAAAAAATGTCAATAATTACAGACACCACACTAAGATTACGAAGAATAAAAATTAATTAGTTAGTGTAGAAACTATGACTCAGGTCTGTGTCTGGCAGTCATACAGTCTTTCTTCCACGAGTTTTGTAAAATCCTTCAGATTAATTATGATTAAATCCAAGTCACTAGCAAACTAATTTTATTGATAGGCAAACTTTTATAAACATTTCTTCTAGGAAAATCTAGTTGAAAGGATTTCCTTTGTGAATGATAGTTTGTAGTCGTTTTTTGCCAAGTATCCTTATCTTTATTACTATATTTACTTGTATTTTATTCTTATGTTTATTCTCACTTTTAATTTCGTTATAGTTTAGAAAACTAACCTGAAATGTCTTGCCAGAGCCACTAATAAATGTATGATTGCAACAATATTCTTTGAATGCACGGCTTCAACGCTCCATTTGTTGTGGCCTAACCTTTGCATTCCTAGTACCTAAAAAATAAAAATCTAAAATAAACACTAAATCGAATCCAGAATTATTTTGGGTTGTTTAATTTGATGAAATATCTAGGGTTTCTGATGAAAAAGCTTTTCCGACCATCCTGAATTTGTGTGACACAGAAAATTTATAAATAAATCAGTGAAAACAGAGTATCAAGTAAATAGACAGACAAGACTTAACATTATGTATCTCAAGAGTATGCAAAAACATATGGGTATTTTAAATAACTAAATAAATAAACATATGCTAATTAGCAAACCTTATTGAAATGGGCCAAGACAACAGCAAGTTTCTGTTTTTGCCCTTCTTCACTTTGTGTAACTTCAGGTACGTCCAGTTTGTCCCCCGTCAGCTTTTCCAATAATTTCTGTAATACCTGCCCATCATATAGGTCTTCCATCAGATCTTGCACGATTATTCTCTGCGACGCCAGCTCATCGTTGATCCATTCAATTAAGACATCATTAAGTTCACGGAATTTTGTGTCCTCAAATGCATTTTTGTCTATAAGACATCTTTCTTCATTCTCCTCTAAAAATTGAAAATAGCTATATTACTTAATGCTCTTGATCGCAATATAATGTAGAAAAGCTACTCATTTGGTCGAATGGTAGTATTAACATGCTTAATGTCATATGGATATCCTTGTAACTACTTTCTTACCTAGATTATACTCCTCTGGAGGTATAACAGGGGCTGTAGGGTACCCTGGGGAATCTATAGCATACTTCCCTTCAGTTTGCACCTCTTGCACTACAAATAAAAAATATAAGGCAAAAAATCACAATATTTACCCACTTCTCAAATTTGTAAACATAACCATATTTGGAAGTGAAGTCATTTTTATTATAGGCAAACCAGAAAATTACCTTCCTTGATTCGTTTTTTGCGACCCAAAGTGCCTAGTTTGTCCCAGATGGTCTCGTCTTTTGGTTTTGGCTCTACAATAGGTCGGGGGCTTTTCGGTCTCAATGTACTACTCATTTTTTCTTTTCACAATTTTTTTTTTGGGGATTTGGGATCGGGTGAGTCTGTCAGTTACGTCACACGTTTTGACGTTTCGAAGGGGAACGGCCAGTGTTGCCACTGCTACCCCGTTCGGGGCAGATCTACCCCTTTTTAATACAATTTCGCTCCTTCGCTCCCCTCGAGCATTTCTACCCCGCTCCCAAAATATCTGTGAAAAAAATAGTTAATAATACGAAAAAAAATCCATTCAATACTTTAAAAAAGTGAAAGAATAGTTTAAACATTGTCTTTAAAGACGTTAGCTGACACTTTATAGTTTTGGCAGTTTTTCGGTTGTTATAATAACCTAATAAGGCATTCTACTAAAAGATGTCGCTAGAAAACGGGCGTCGGTTAATTAAACGATATTATCGATTGATACTGACTTATTGACATTGATTGGTCACCCTTGATGATCGTGATCGTGATTTCCTTGCGAATAGGGTAAATCGTTAATGTACTGAACTTTAAC
This sequence comes from Pissodes strobi, assembly GCA_016904865.1. Taxonomy (NCBI): domain Eukaryota; kingdom Metazoa; phylum Arthropoda; class Insecta; order Coleoptera; family Curculionidae; genus Pissodes; species Pissodes strobi. The sequence continues at coordinate 2,252 of JAEQML010080600.1, read as the reverse complement.
AAGAGTCTAGGTGCACCGAATGGATTTCGAAAATTTGCAATCGAAGTCCATTTCGGTGTACCTATACGGTTCTGAACGTGTTGCCTTTTTTGGTAATTTTTTAGTGAACGTGTCAGGCCGATTTTGTCGTTTATTCCTCGGAACCAAACAAATTGAGTGTTTTTACGTAATTTTTTGGCGTTTTTTATTGGTGGAAAGTTAATAGTAATGAACGGTTTTGCGGGACAGTGGAGCGAATAGCGGCGTTGGGTTGGATAACAAAAGATAGGTATAAAAATAGACAATATCCGGTTTGCAAAGACGAATTTTGTTAAAAATATGTGGTATTGTTATACATATGCCAGTGGCGTAACAAGGTTAGGGAAAAAGGGCTCCGTTGTCCAGTTGCAGTTGATTGATTTTTTATCCTTCTACTAATATTTCACTTCGCACATGGTCCTCCGCTCGTTTCGGCGGCGCAACGAAACAAAACTAACCAATGGAATGCTCAAAATGAAAAAAAACATATTTAATTTAAAAAAATCGAAGGATCCATCCTATTTGAGCCGAAAAAAAAACCCCAAAGATCGACTTTTCACACACATTTTCCTCGCCACTTCACAAAAACACTAGACATATAGGCAATACACATCCGAAAATAAATTATTATTGTTTATTATTTTCGGCATGCCTTGGGTTAGTTTTGTTTGGTTGCGCCCTCGGCCCCTCGAAGCGAGCGGAGGACCATTCGCGATGGCGAGGTGAAATATTAGTAGAATCATACACAATTAATCAACTTCACCGGGAAAGTGGATCCCTTTTTCTCCACCCTTGTCAGGCCACTGAAATATTTATAAAAATAACACATATTTTTTACAAAATTTGTTTTTGCAAGCCGAGTATTTTCTATTTTTATACACTTTTTCTACCCCAGCACCCCTATTCGCTCCACTATCCCGCGAGACAGTTGATTACTATCAGGTTTACGCCAATAAAAAACGTCTGAAAATGACGTAAAAGCGCTCAATTTGTGTGTTTCTGAGTAAAAAACCGTAAAACGACAAAATCGGCCTGACAACAACTAAAAAATTACCGCTTTTCTGTTAATTGTTGTTGTGTGCTAAAACTGACAAGACGTTACCCGGACCTCATCACAGGACTTCAGAGTTGCGCGCACATCACATTATTGACAAACACATGCATTGTTAATGTTACATTTCTATATTTTTTTTTAATTTTAACTTCATGCAATGTCCTCCGCTCATTCTAAAGCGCAACCAAGCAAAACTAACCCGAATTTAAAAAAGAAACAATCGAAAAAAATATAAAAACAGCGACGGTAATCGAACCCGGACCGCTGTATCACAAGTACAGCATCTGACCACTGGGCTTCTAGACTAGTTGAAAGCAATTCGCTGGGACCATAAAGATATGGTGTTTGTCAACAATTTGATGCGCGCGCAACTCGGAAGCCATGTGATGTGGTCCGAGCAACGGCTACTCTAAAACTATGAATTTATTTAGTTCTACGTCAAACTCCGTAGTGATTTGTGAGTTCCATGGCAATGTTTGGATTTATGCTTATGCTAACCCAAAATTAGCGACTCCTAAATGAAAAATAATGAATATATTAGCTTTTATTTAATCTACTCTTCACTGACCCAATTCCACCCCGCTCGTTTACGTTAATCTACCTCGAAAAAAAAGTGCTTGTGGCAACACTGGGAACGGCAATGGCCACGCCCATTGAAATGCATCATACAAGAGTCTGGTTCACCATGGAGATCGGTGGTCTGGGTACTACACCGGACAAGAGTCTGGTTCACCATGGAGATCGGTGGTCTGGGTACACCCAGAGAGGGTACACCGGAATGGATTTCAGTTTTTTATTGCGATATTCCGGCACTTCACGCATTTACATCATATGATTCCTATGAAACGTTGGCTATTATTTCACTTCACGCATGAAACAGTGTTCCACATTATTACAATCGAACAAAACTAACCCAATTCTAATCCAAATTAACTCAAATTTCAAAAAGGAATAACGTAACTTTAAAAAAATAAATAAAATCATCCGTCCACGCATGAAACAGTGTTCCACATTATTACAAACAAAACTAACCCAATTTTAACTTAAATTAAATCAAATTTAAAAAAGGAATAAGCATAACCTTAAAAAAGTAAAAAAATCTGTCGACACTGACGGGAATCGAACTTGTGCCATCATATCACATGATTTACACGAGCGCAGCCATCAACCCAGCCATCTA
>JAEQML010080599.1:0-11534 GCA_016904865.1 Pissodes strobi | reverse complement strand
CTCTCTGGTAATGCAGGCAAAGATAGGCTGGCAGTCAACCTGTTAAGTAATATTTTTATGGAAAATTTTGAATTAAATTTTGTTGAAAATTATCAATATAAACCTTTAATTTGGTGGCGTTATATAGATGACATTTTTTCAATTTATCCATATAACGAACATTTTCTTAACGATTTTCTAAATCATATTAACAACAAAGAACCCACAATCAAATTCACTATAGAAAGAGAAATTAATGAACAACTTTCATTTCTTGACATTCTTATAAAAAAAGACTTGAATAGTTTCGAAACAAAAATATACAGAAACCCTACACATACAAACAGATATTTAAATTTTTATTCAAATCACCCAATAATGGTCAAAAAGGGGGTCGTAAAAAGTCTATATGATCGAATGAAAATAATTTGTAATAATCAAAATTTCAACACAGAAAAAGAATTTTTGAACAATGATGTGATTAATAATAACTATCCTATTGATTTCATTCAAAAATGCTTTATAGAATTTGAACAACCAAATATCAGACAAAATCAAAATAGACCTATTACGAACCTCTTTATTCCTTATATTCCTGGTTTATCAGACAAAATAAAACGAATAGGTAATAAATTTAACAATCGTACCATTTTCAAAACAGAAAACACCCAAACTAACAAAAACAAAACCACTTAATGAAAATGAAACTACTAAAAATGTTATCTATAAAATACCATGTGAATGTAATAAATTTTATAGATGTGAGACCTGTAGACCATTATCAAAACGTATAAAAGAACACCAAACTTATATTAGAAATGCACAATTCCACAAATCACATGTTTGTCAACATGCATTTGATAACAATCACAGAATACAATGGAACGCTTCAAGTATTTTAGCAAAGGAACCTTCATCTAAAAAACGTAAAATTAAAAAAAGTGCTTTAATTTTATTAAATAAAGATGAATGTGTTGCTTTAACTTCTGTTAGTTTTAATAGCACTTGGTTACCTTTGCTAAAAACTGAAGTTGATAAGGGACACTTAAAAATTAACTAATCCTTTCAACAAAAATCATTAAATTCTTCCTAAGCGAATAACACCAAATTATAGATATATAAAACTTCAAAAACAAATTAATTTACAAAATAAGACCTCAATATCACTCTAAAGACCAGTAACCAGTAATTAAATATGGCATTATAATTGTCATCTTGTCAAAGTCCGTTCAAAGCTTGACAATCTGCAAGAGCTTTTTACTGTTTTATTGTATTTGCTAACCATTTTAATTTTTAGTTTCTTTCATTCTTGATAACAATAGCAGACTTGCCTATCGAAACGTAGAAGATATTTAGGTAATTCATTAGGGTCACTAAACTAGCACTTGTGCAGTTTACATCCTGGAGCCAGAGCCGAAGAGGCTCTATACCAATTCAAAATAAGCGTAATCATTTGTGGAGCCAAAGGCAATCAATTTCAAGGTAAAAATGAATCCTCCACAACAATATAGAACATATCTACATATAATAAAGTCATTGCTGATAATCCACAGACTTCCTGGCATGACAATCGAAGTATCCACCAGTGTATTTTCAAACAAATTGTATCATTAATAGAGGAAGAAGTTATCAACAATAAAAAATGTTTGCTGTTGTCTTCTCTTTGTGACACATACAATGATGAATTAAAGCTTCAGTCTGAGTCAGATGTAAATTTAATGACAAATCATTATCTTGAGGACAAAATATTCAAACAATTTAAAAAATCAATCAAAATTATTTAAAAAAATTAAAAAAAAGTTATCATGCATAAGGATTGTAGTTTATTAGACGATAATGATTTGACGAGACTCGAGCAAAATGAGCTTATTGATAAAGTTGCATTAGTCCTACGGAACACCATTTTAAAAATGGACATATTAGTATTACCATCAAAAATCAAACCAATGGTGAATGTACCATTCCTGAAAAATTAGATCGATTTTATAAAACATTGATTGTAGGCAAAGATATTTGTCGTAGGAATGGTGTAAACTGCAATGCAACCCAATCGCCTCTGATACTATTTTTTGTGTGACTAATGGTACTATTTAACCATTAAGACATATAACTCTTGGTATGACTGTTAGTCCACCTGACATTATTCGGAAATCATCGTTATGCACAGGTGTAGCCTTCGATAACTTTGATAGATACGTTCATACTCTTAATGGAAAAGAAGCTATGCATTATGCCGTAGGTAAAAAATATCAAAATATTGATAATGATGCTCTTGATGAAAGTGATATCGATTCTAGAAGTGATCAGTCCGACATGTTACCACCACCAGTGAAAAGAAGACGTACCTTTGAAGCCATTGTTCCTGAACTTGTTCCGATTTCTGCCCGATTGCAAATGTTAGAACGATTAACAGCTACTGAGAACATAGAGCAATATATTCCGAGTACTTTGTCTTAGTACAAACTATTGATTTATTACATATGGTTTCACTCTTTTTCCATGTGCCAAACACTCCAATGTGGACGGGTTTTAATTGTAGAATTATAAAAGATAACACTACAAAACAAAAAGTATCCTACCTTACTCCAATCAATTTGTCACCAACAGAAACACACAGGCTCAAAAAGTTGGCGTGGGATGTGACCAAAAATACGTCCAAGTAACATATGATTTGGCCATTGCTAAAATAGCTCTCAAAATTCAGGCAACAGAAACTGCAAAATTTGATAATCTCTTCGTACATCTTGGCTCATCATTTCCTTTGATGATGGCATTTTTCAAAGCGATTGGAGTATTTATCAATGAGTGTAGATTATCACATATGATGGTTGAAAGTAAGATTATAGCATCAGGCTCGGTGAACGGAATCACTGAAGGTAAACATTTTAAGCGTTGTAAACGTCTGCATCCGTTGATGGCTGTAGGTTTGCAAATATTACATTTTGACCAATACTTGAAAACAAAACAAGTTGAACACAATTTTTTAAAAGAACAAATCTTTGATGATCTTTTACAATATCAAGATTTTGAAGTTTCCAATTCAACTGCGACTGCTGAATTATTACCGAATCAGGTATTGTCCCAACTGTTCTCTTCGTATCAAAAATTCGTAGATAAAACAAGACAAGGTGATCATGGTAAAACTGCTCAGTTCTACATGACCTACATCCAACTAGTTAATTATTACATCATTTTATCAAGGAGCATACGCATGGGTGATTTTGAAATGTTTGAGCATATAACTTCAAAAATCACAAATTTATATTTTATAGTTAATCAGCCAAACTACGGTCGATGGTGTGTTAAATATTATGAGAATTTGAAGAATGTTCACGAAACACATCCATGACTTGAAGAGAACTTCAAATCTGGATGTTTTGGAATTAAAAGAACAGATAAATCTTTTTCGAGAATACCAATAGATGTTACGCTGGAACATACTATAAATGCTGATGCAGCTAAACGTCTCAGCGGTATTGCACATTTTACAAATTCGATAGCTGCACGTCAACGCTGGACAAAGAGCCGCAGTATTAGGGCTGCTTTGATCTCCCATGTTCTTATTGATGTTTGTGGATTAAGATACTTGCAGGACGTTGCTGCAGACTTACAACCTAATCGAATTAAAATACTTGAAAACAACTTGCCCCAAAAAACTGTAATCCGTTCGATCCAGATTTAAACAGAGATAATCTTTACAATATAGGCAGTGGAAAGCCGGTCTCTCAACATATAGCTGAGTTCCTACTGAACATCGAAGAAAATGATAATGAGTTAAGGAAGCAGTTCATTAATGAATGTGCTATATATGGAAATAGATTTAACAAACCAATAAAAAAAAATCAAGTACTTAACTTCGCTGAGGCTCCAAAAAAAAAATAACTCTCGGAAATAAAGTTGTCGAGCTGAGAATGCAAAGGGATTTATTTGGGAGAATGTTGGTAATATCCTTAACTGAAAAAGTTGATATTGAGAAAGTTTTAGCATTTCCACTGACACCAGTGCCAACATCAATGTGCCACACAGATGGCAGTATTTGTACTGAACTGATGAAGCTCAATTAGTTAAATTGATTCAGAAGAAAATCGGTGATAACGTCGATAAGCCACCTTCGTGTTTTAATATAGCTATTTTAGATGGTTTCTTCATGTTACACCTAATGAAAGAAGTACCTGTAACCTTCCATGCTTTATCTAAAAAATTTCTGAGTATGATACTACGATTTAAATCCAATCGTGTCGATATTGTCTTCGACAACATTTTACACTCTCAATCAAAGATTTTGAGAGTTCACATCGGGATGAATTAATCAGCCAAGTTACAATCGGGCCCAACCAAATTCGTCCACATAATTTTGTGGCTGAACTTAAAAATATATATTTTAATGAAGCCCTTGTTAATTTTTTTATTGACCATTGGGCTGGTGATGAAATGGCCCCCATCATTGGAAATAAAATAATTTTTATTACGCATGCATCATAATCAACGATTATCGCACGCTGCAGCGTGCTTAAAATGATGTTTATGATGCGCCTACTTTTTTAAAGGTTGCTATAGAAACATTTGATCATGTCAAATGTGACAGATTAATATATTCGTCAATATATCCCTTAAGTTTAATATTTAAAACATTTTTGAGAGTATGATGCATTCGTAATAAAAAATAGCGTATGATATACGTGTATAAGAGGCCTTTAAAGCCCTTGCGACTTACAAACACTCCGCTGCGCGTCGTGTGAAATATGTCGCGCGTGCTTTAAAGGCCCTCTTATACACTTATATCATAATATACTATTATGTGAGCTTCAACAAGCGCTATTCATACCGGGTTGAAAGTAATAAAGTTATTAAAACTGGGGAAGATTCATTGTCTTGCGAAGAGCACGAAGAAGGCGATTCTCGAATAATATATCACATTTGCCAAATAAATGTTGATGCCGAAGTTGTGATACGCTGCTCAGACACAGATATTTTAATAATACTTCTTGGTAACATGAATCATTTGAATGCTTCACTAACACAAATATACGAAATTCTAGGGAATTCTTTATCGAAAGCTCTACCGTGCTTTCATGCACTCACAGGATGCAACTACACACCAGCTTTTTTCCGGAAAGGTAAATTTCGACCTTTTAAACTGTTGGAGCAATCAGAACAGTATCAGTCAGCCTGTCAAAATATTATAACAGATGATGAAAAATTGCTGGATGAGACATTTAAGATCTTAGAAAAGTTAATTTGTCATATTTACGGAGCTCGTGATTCTTGGAGCGTCAATGAAGTTCGATTCCAATTGTTTTCAAACACTTACCCTGAAAATTTTGAAAAAAATTCATAATTTTGACAAATCAAGCCTACCACCATGTAAAGCTGAATTATATCAATATTTACTACGAGTTCGTTACGTCACAAAGTATTAGAGAAATGCGCATTTGAAACACCTAACATCTCTATCACCTCAAGCTTCCGGCTGGACCATAAATGACAATAAATATGATTTTATCTGGTTTGTTGGAGAGCAATTACCATCATTAGTTGCCGACATTATTATTAAAGGTAAAAATTAAAAATAAAATATTAATGAATTTCTTTGCCGAAAGATTATAAAATTTTTCATTCTATGACAGATAATAACTTATTATAAGATGATAACAATTCAAAAGACGATGATTACAATGAAAATGACAGCAGTGATGAAGAAGATGATGATGATGATTATCAAGATACTTCTATTTTTTGTGATACAATTATGGATTTAAAAATCCAACCTTAATTTTCATGTAACCATCCAAATTTTTATTTATTTTCATACTTGAGATTGATCATTATCTTAATTTTGTACAACAATAAATTATTATTTTAACACCGTATTAATCCACAGATTAATTCAATAGTTTTTAATCCTCTCTCTGTAATTTATTCGACAACTATTTCTAGACCAAGCAAAATGATACCACATCACTTTTCACTTTTAGATCAGTCTGGCTGAGATTTTAACAATCGAATTATTGTTTGGCAAATTAATTTTGGTTTTTAGATACTTAAATAACATCATATACAAATTTCAGCCATACTAAAATATTTAGAATTTTTTTTAATTCAAAATTAGCGTTTGGCACAGTTTAAGCAACATTAACAATATCTGGCAATAATAGATTCATATTGCAAAAAAAAATTAAAATAAAAAAAAAATCTTAAAATTATTTGAAAAATTGATATTTTACCTGTACAGGTACGATATGCACTGATGAGCGCAACCACTACCGCCAGCCGGGAGAGTGAGAGAGATAGCATATCTAAAAACTGGGCTACCTGAAATTCTTGTTTTCCCGACGTTGCTAGCTCTAGTATGGGTGTCGTTGATAAAGACACCCACTGCACTGTGGCGGTGGACTATAATGGAGTACGGGGGAGCGATATTCTTCGCCTTTTCAAAGGCCTTTGAGTGTGTTGAAACTCCGGGCAAGAATGATAATACTCTTGTTCAAAGTTATTATGAAAACTGACTAGGAGAGCATCTGTATTTGCATACTGACTGCGTGGCTGATGACATGGTGACATGCTCGTCACGTGAGTTAGACTTTAATTTGCGGTTAAACGCTTCTTGAAGGTTTAAAAGCAATTCGCGACGACATTCTCAAGCATAAATAATTTCTACAAGAATGTGCGAATCTGCGAATATAATAGAAACAGACACCAGCCCATATACAAACAAAGTATCTTCTTATACCTATGACGAGTACATATGCTATAATAGCAAGATTCGAGATTTGGCGCTATCTGTGAGACCCTTATTATTATTTTATAATTAATTAAATTTCAGAGTTATATTCACAATGACGACTTATGTAGACCCTTTATTTAATTAAAAATTTCACCTTTAGCAAATAATGCTTTACCTCGTTTTAATATACCTTGTCCTACTGCGAGGCGCATAAAAGGGATAAAAGCAAAAGAGACTTTATTTGATATTTACATCCAGGAAAAATATTGGTTCAGCGTATAAATTCAGCTAAACTGTATAAACAGTTTATAAGCGTATTTTTTCCTCTACATGAAAAGAAAATAAGGTTTTTTTCGGAGCAAGCTATATTTTGTTTGTTTTTGGATATATACAAACGTACAGGGCCGATTCAGGGCAGAACCTCTAGTTAATCTATAATAAAATGTTTAGGCATAGAGTCGCTTTAAATCTATTATCTGTATTTCCTATTTAAGCTCTATACGATCGTAAACAGTCATACTCTTTCTAATAATAATAGTGATACGTATTAAAGGTTTTATTGGTCTGTGCTCGAGAATCATTATACTTTTATATCTACCTAGACCGTTTAAAGCGCCTGAAAAACTAACATGTAAATCGACGATTCCGTAATAAAAGCGCTTAAATTTTTACGATAGCGCTGTTTACCAGATTTTTCTACTGGATAAAATTTTATTATGCCATTTCGAATGCAATCTCAGTTTTAATACCGTTATTAAAACGGCTTCCCACGTCGACGAAAATCAAGAAATAAAAATAGATATTTCATCCACTTCCGTCGAGCCACCCCACTTGTAGAATATTAAAGATTCATTGAAATTCAAATTCCCCAAACGGGGGGGATTGCCGTTTTTGTTTATTGGAAGGCGCTAAATTTGTTAGAGTTAAGATAAGCTGCATATATTCAAAGCAGAAGCTATAACGGTCAGAAAATTACGGTATAATTTATTGCTAGTTAAAGCTAAAATTTCATCTACTATACTTTAATGAAAATTTTCATTCACCATTCAGTCAAGAATCGTGTTTGAAAATTAGTTCTCAGGATTGGTTCAAATTCGGTTAAATTTCAAAATAAGACAAACACATAAGAATGATATGATCATATACCAATCACATTACATATTATATTAATATTTCTTTAATTAATTACCTAAAAATCCAGAAATTTACATACATGTTTGTTTTAGTGATATGATCATCTGTTTTGAGAATACCCTTTTATTTTAGTGTCATTCGGAAAGGGTAAAGGAGTCACACAGGCGGTTGCCTTAAATAAGAGTAAATATTTAATTTTACGTGAGTTTTTCGAGCTTGAACGTGCATGTCAACAACGCTAACTTGGTCTAAGATTTTTACTTAAATGGCTTCCTTAATTTTACAAAATATATACCTTGTATGTGTGTAGTGGATTCTAATTCTGATGCAATGTCATTAAAATTCAAATTCCCCAAACGGGGGGATTGGCGTTTTTTGTTTAATGCAATACACTAAATTCGGTAAAGTGAAGATGAGGAAAAGAGGCACACATGCTGCCTTAAATAAAAGTAAATATTTAATTTTAAGTGAGTTTTTCGAGCTTGAACATGCATGTCAACGACGTTAACTTCGTCTAAGATTTTTACTTAATTGGCTTTTTTAATTTTATAATATATATACCTTGTATATGTGTAGTGGATTCTAATTCTAATTTATTATCATCGAAATTCAAATTTCCCAAAAGAGGGGATTGCCGTTTTTGTTTACTGGAACGTACTAAACTCGGTAAAGTGAAGATCAGCTGTACCTATTCACAGCCAAATTCAAAACAAGCTATCACGGTAGGAGTAGGAAAAAGATCGTATACTTTATTGATAATTAAAGTTAAATTTCATCTACTATACTTTAATCAAAATTTGGATTCACCATTCAGTCACGAATGATGTATAAAAATTAGTTCCAAGGATTGGTTCAAATATCGATTAAATTTTAAAATAAGACACTCCCATAGAATAATAGGAACATATATCAATCACATGGCCTCTGCGAAATACGGAGGAGAGGAGAATCGGCGATGACACTCAAATCTGGACATATCTTTTACCACTCAGGCTACCCCGATAAATCTGATTGAGGCACTGGTTTCCTAATACATAAAAAACATTCTAAGGGCATCATAACCATCAAAAGCATATCCCCTAGGATTGTTTATGTAATAATTCGACTTAATCAAAGATACCATTAAAGATCATCCAGGTTTATACCCCAACAACCGATTATGAAGACGAAGAGTTTGATGAGTTTTACGAAGATATTATGAGAGCATTTCAAGCATCCAAATGTCACTACACATTCATAATTGGCGACTTCAACGCAAAAGTTGGGAAGAAACAAGAAATATCGGAGACCATATTTGGGCAACTTTGGCCTAGGAGAACGAAACGAAAGAGGAGATATGTTGATTCATTTTCTTCTTCAACGAAATTTGTACCTCATGAACAGCGTCTTCCAGAAAAAGGAACACCGTAGGTATACATGGACGAGCCCAGATAAGAAAACAAAAAATGAAATCAACTATATAATAACAGACAAAAAATTAATTGTAACTGACGTTACAACGCTCCAAAGATTCCATACTGGTAGCGATCACAGGCTGGTCAGAGCCAAAATTAAATTAAGACTTGCCAAGGAAAGACATAAAATGGCGACAAAGAAAAATTCCAAGAGTAGGAACACACCTACCAATATTGAAGAATTCTCAAGAACAGTATCAGCCAATTTGGACAAGACCCTGATTGACGTGAATGATATCGAAGCTGATACTAGATGTAGTCAAGCGTGCAGAAAATCAAAATTGTAAAAAACAGGCAAAAATGATAAGTTTCGACAAAGTACCAAAGACCTCATTAGATTAAGACGAGAACTACCGGAAGAAGAGACTCGAGAGCAACTGAGAAGCTTGAATAAAGATATATCCAAGGAAATAAGAAAATATTTAAGAAAGTTCAATGCGGATAATATTAAACAAACTATAGAAGAAAATAGAAGCATGAAGATACTCAGAAAGAACATCTCAAATGGCGAAAAAGAAAACTTTACCCTCCAACATAAAACCGGTACACAAACTAACAATAGGGAAAAGCTGCTGCAGATTACAGATGAATTCTACAGGGAGCTCTATAGTTGCCAAGAAAGCCAAGAGGAAATCCGTGCAAGTGCATGTCACCCAAAGGTCTAAACTCAAGGGTGAGAAGAAATACCAGACATATCCCTAGATGAATTCGAGAATGCAATAAGGGAAATGAATAATAATAAAGCACCTGGAGAGGACGGAGTGGTTATAGAATCCATTAAACTTGGGGGAGAGAGATTAATCAACACGTTAGTATTGCTATTCAATCTATGCATCCATACCGGTATCATCCCCAGTACATGGAATAATGCTGTAATGATTCTGCTACACAAAAAAGGTTATATAACCGACCTTGGTGATTATAGACCTATTAGTCTTCTGTCACATCTCTATAAGCTATTCTCCAAAATAATTGCCAAACGTCTCGAAGCAAAATTTGATTTCTACCAACCTAGAGAGCAGACTGGCTTCAGAAGTAGTTATCGAACATGTCGCCAAGACGAGAACTACCGAAAGAAGATACTCGAGAGCAACTGAGAAGCTTGAATAAAGATATATCCAAGGAAATAAGAAAATATTTAAGAAAGTTCAATGAGGATAATATTAAACAAATTATAGAAGAATATAGAAGCATGAAGATACTCAGAAAGAACATCTCAAATGGCGAAAAAGAAATCTTTGCCCTCCAACATAAAACCGGTACACAAACGAGCAATAGGGAAAAGTTGCTGCAGATTACAGAGGAATTCTACAGGGAGCTCTATAGTTGCCAAGAAAGCCAAGGGGAAATCCATGCAAGTGCATGTCACCCAAAGGTCTAAACTCAAGGGTCAGAAGAAATACCAGACATATCCCTAGATGAATTCGAGAATGCAATAAGGGAAATGAATATTAATAAAGCACCTGGAGAGGACGGAGTAGTTATAGAATCCATTAAACTTGGGGGAGAGAGATTAATCAACACGTTAGTATTGCTGTTCAATTTATGCATCCATACCGGTATCATCCCCAGTACATGGAATAATGCTGTAATGATTCTGCTACACAAAAAGGGTTATATAACAGACCTTGGTAATTATAGACCTATTAGTCTTCTGTCACATCTCTATAAGCTATTCACCAAAATAATTGCCAAACGTCTCGAAGCAAAATTTGATTTCTACTAACCTAGAGAGCAGACTGGCTTCAGAAGTGGTTATCGAACATGTCGCCAAGACGAGAACTACCGAAAGAAGATACTCGAGAGCAACTGAGAAGCTTGAATAAAGATATATCCAAGGAAATAAGAAAATATTTAAGAAAGTTCAATGAGGATAATACTAAACAACTTATAGAAGAATATAGAAGCATGAAGATACTCAGAAAGAACATCTCAAATGGCGAAAGAGAAATCTTTACCCTCCAACATAAAACCGGTACACAAACGAGCAATAGGGAAAAGTTGCTGCAGATTACAGAGGAATTCTACAGGGAGCTCTATAGTTGCCAAGAAAGCCAAGAGGAAATCCGTGCAAGTGCATGTCATCCAAAGGTCTAAACTCAAGGGTCAGAAGAAATACCAAACATATCCCTAGATGAATTCGAGAATGCAATAAGGGAAATGAATAATAATAAAGCACCTGGATAGGACGGAGTGGTTATAGAATCCATTAAACTTGGGGGAGAGAGATTAATCAACACGTT
>JAEQML010080598.1:0-11534 GCA_016904865.1 Pissodes strobi | reverse complement strand
ATATTGTATATACGGACAAGGCGTGGTGACAGAGGTATACTAAAAAATAATATTTATTAATTATATTTGACTGGTAATAATTAACATACTCAATACAGATATTATACGCACACATGCTTCTCTGCTCATAACAATAACCTTTCTATTGTAATATAAATTAATAATATGACACAATCCATAACCAATTAAATTATTATTTTAGAGTTCGAATATAAACGAAGCAATATATTTATCGAATTGGTATACGGCTCAAATACCCGTTCGAAAGGATTTAATCATTATAAGAGAACGAGGAAAGAGGCCTGTTATTCTTACTGCAGGAAAAGTATTTCCTTTGACAGTTGAAACCATGGTTAAGGTAAGGTTTAAAGGTCATGTATTGTTTTAAACTTTCTTTATTGCTTTATTTTTCTTACAGAATTACGAAATTAAAATAAATAACAACCAAAACATATTTGGCAAAAAATTATTTATTTTTGTTTTTGAAAAGTTCATTCTATTGGACACTCGGGTTATGAGCATTCATATTGCTTTCTTATAAAATTCATCTTTCGTACAAAAACTTTGTTTTCGTGTTGCATTCTGGATGCTTATCTCTATAAAATGTACTATAGATAGTCCATAAATCTAGCACCCGTAAGAAGTAAGTAATGTTTCTAAGCTAGCGTAGCAACAGTTCACGAAAAGGATATTAAAATATATGTACTTCCGTAGATTATGCTGTATGCTATTACTTACTAATGAACTTAATCAACCGTTTTCGAAAAATGATCGAGTACTAGATTCTGTGTCAGATTTAAAAGTCTATGTAAAGTATTAAATATTCCTGGCACAATAGTACTGTCCAAGTGTAGTAATACAAATATAAAATTAGACTTGTCTCGTGTAACAGCGTCAGACTTCCGAGGTTATATCCGAGAATTAGCCATCATTCTTCTCTGTATGTCAAAACAGTGCTGGTTAACCAGATTCTGGGTAAAATTGGCTCTTCCTGATCTACAGGGAAACAGTCATAGAACCCCGCAACAAAGCGCTACCGGAACTCTACCGTAGAATACAGCTACTAAAACTATTTCCAAAAACTAGCTCCAAAAACCCTAAAAGCGTAAATTAAACCATAACAACAACATAACACGACATTACAAAAATGCCCAATTCGGTACCAAATATCTACGTGAAATTCTACATTCGAACAACTTGAAATCACTTACCCATAACTAGGGGTTTACCAAAACTTCCTGGGTGTCTTGAGAAGGACAACGGTCTATATTGCCACTACGGCGGTTGCTAAGACTTAATTCCCACGCAACTGACCTTTCCTCCGGAGCCCTAATCGACTTCCAGTCTACTTCATGTACAAAATCCGGACACTCCTCGAGGACTACCTTTCTACCCAAGGGAACTTCTTTGGCTAATGATTAAACAAAAGCCTTCCAAAATCAATAACAGTTTTTCTTCTGTTTCCTCTCTTATTGGATCAAAATATCGAAAAACAAATCTGTAAACCCGTCAATCACTATCAGCTGACATTCACCTAAAAATCCTCATACGTCAATCAAAATACTACCTGTCAGAAAACCTAGATGGCTACGAACTTATCGAGAAAAGACCAAGTCGATATTTCTCCCCAAAATAACCTTTATAAATAAGAGAATTTTCACCCGTAACAGTCACCGCCTTTCCTAAAAAAAAATTGCAACGTAATTTTTTATCACCTTATACGTCCTCTGGGTCACAATATGGTTTAAGGTCCTGAACATGCCATGTACCCTTCGATTTTCCATCCAAATCCTCCAATTCGTTTTCTTTTCCAAACCAAATCTCCTATCTGAAAACTAACATCCCTGCGTCTAAGAATATACTGGCTTCTTGACCTTTGATGAGCCTTCTCTAATTTTTAATTTACAAATTCCCTCTATTTAGCTAAAGATTCTACTCTCTTAATTAAATTATCATTTTTCCCTAAAGTTGATGAATTATCTAAATCTTTTAACTTTATGTATTCACTAGCATGAAGTACCATTTCCCTGCCAAAATTAATGAAATGAGGAGTTCGCCCAGTTACTTCATGAACTGCTGTGTTAACTGCACAAGCTAATGCGAACATATTCTCATCACAAACTCTCTGATTATCAGAAACAATAGAAGAAAGCATAGTTTTTAAAACCCGATTAACCCTTTCTGTATTATTTGATGACGGATGATAATTCGGATTATATAATTTTTTTACCCCATATTTCAGAAATTCACGACTTTTCAATTGCACACCATTATCACAACGAATCACTTCTGGAACTCCATGTACTAAGAATATCCGCTCCTCCAACAAACTGACTTGCATACACTAGAAAGAGAATACGTCCACCCTCAAATTAGCATTTAAAGATCCTTTACACAAATGTGCACTATGTAAAAATCGACCTCTCCTATTGGTCGATCCATCTCATATTACGATATGGCGTGATGCAATCGATTTCTGTCAAGGGCTCTTGTGGTGTAGTGGTTTATACAGCTGGGCCTCACCTGGACGGCTGAGATTCGAACCCCGTTGCTTTTTTTTTTTTAAGATTATGTTTCTAAACAGTTTTTTTTCTTGAATTTTGGTATGTCTTGGGTTAGTTTGGGTTAGCACCTGGTTAGTTTCCTTTTCTTGAGCCCCCGTAGCGAGCGAAGCGAGAGGAGGGCCATGCGGATCGACCAATAGGGAAGGCCGATTTTTATATAGTGCACTATTTGTGTAAAGGATCTTATAATGCCTCAAATTATACAAACTGACTTCTATCTGTCAAATATGACTGGAACAGCTTAATACTATTAACATACACGAACCCAACTTATAGACGCACGGCCGGCATAAGACCTGTGGAGGAAACGTTTTACCCCAGGCTTCGCAGTCGACTCGAAAGCCTGGGTTAATTGTAAGTTTTGTTCATTTGGGCGCGCTCTTGACGCGCTGTGTTGCCACTGTTCAATTTTTTGCTAAGAGCTGGGTAAAACTGCAAATGGCGTTATATTATCTATATAAAACGAGTAAATCTTTTCATCAGTCGTATATGGGTTTTCTCACACTATGCATTGACATGTTACTTGTTTTTTTTTTTAATATCATTTGTAGCATTAGGTTCGTGTGTGTTTATACTTTAGAAAGCATTTACAAAAAAAATTAGATGGATACATATCGATATTTTAATGTGTTTTTTAATTATTCAAAATCGATATTGTCACAATTCAAAGATGATATTTCTAGAGCTCCTCTTATTTAAATAGTACGTTACTTTTAACCATATTTATATATTCCAGTTTATTATTTTGACCATAAACGAACCCAGTTCGTGTATGATTTTGACGCAGAACTTTTATCTGCTTAATAAAGTTTTATTAATATCGTTTCTTAAACAGACACATCGTATACTTCTTTAAAAAATTGTACTTACCTAAGAGCCACCATGCTGCTTACTGACATGAAATACATTTATGATTTGTGGAAAAAATATATATTTTTTTGAATACTTTTAAGAGTGTTTCAAAAAAAAAAATGTATTTAATTTTCAGAAAGTACCTAAGTACCTACTTGTAACAAATAAAACGTAAAACGTTAGTATTTACGTACCTAACAAAATAACAGTCTAAAGGCTATAATAGTATATTATATACCGCGGGACTGAAGTAGTACTTTTAATCCCGAAGGTAAAGCTTATAATAATAATAATTTACCTGAGGGATTAAGACTACTACTTCAGTCGCAAGGTATATACGATATTTTTCGTACTTCTGAAATTGAAACGTATACATAATAAAAAAAAGCACATTTTTTGAGAAGTCACTGCTTGACAAGTTACCGCAGTAACGTTGCGTTGTGACAAGAATAATTTTGAAACATTAGGTTTGTTCTAGCAGCGATTTCAAACCAAAACCAAGCCATCCGGAGTTTGCGCATTGCAATATAAGCGACACTTAAATCGCTATGCGCAAACTCCGCTGGCTTGGATTTGGTTTGGTTTGAGTTTAAATCGCTGCTAGAACAAACCTAATGTCATTACTAGTGTCAAAAGCTCAGCCAGTATTTGTAATTTAATCCTTCCGGGATTTCTGACAATATTTAGTCCCGGAGGGACAAAAAGTGACACTTTAGTCCCTGTCACAAGGTAGTGAAGTTATTATTTCAGTCCCGGAAGTACGAAAAACATATTATTAGGCTAACACTTTTATTTTCAAAGACTTGGCTATGAACTGATACATCCTTGTTATTATACTATCTATAATAAACTATGTGTAATAAATTTTCCTAAATAAACATAGTGCCTAACTAAGCACTTAAAAACAAACAAAATAAAGATATAAACATAGTACCCTGATAGTTTGCATGTATCTGCCTAAGCATTTAAAAAGAAATTAACACGCAGTTTCCAAAACTATAGGTAGACATGGAAGGTTTAAGAAATGTTCATACACTGATAAATAAGAAACTAAAACTTACATTTATTGATTTGCCAAATTATTTTGAATAAGAATATACATTTCTGCAAAGTTATTTTTTTGACATACTTCATACCTCATAACAAAAATTTGAACATGGAGAAACTATTGAAATAAGATTAAATATTAAAGCATTTTTGAGTTTTTGATTTTTTGGATATGTTGTTTCGCTTATATTTTCAAGGAAATCCTGGCAATGGTGATTTAAGCAAATCCAAACAGAAGGCTGTGATTTTTTTTCTTCTTCATAAAACCCTAATATTCCATTTATGCTTTGGATAACACCGTCAAAACAATCCGGACGAGGATGACTTCTACCTTGTTTAACTATTTTTGTCAAATTTTTAAAAATGTCTAGACCATTTTGCAAAATTTAAAAGATTTGGGGGTTTCTGTAAGATAGAGCACAGTTACTTGGATTTTTAGAACAAAGGGTGTGACTATTCAGAGAATCAAATAAATTATTAAGGTCAGATACAAAGTTGGCTGTAGCCAAGGCTTCCTTTACAATTTGACCATTTTCCACACAAGTTTTAATAGCAGAGGCAACAGAATGTGAAAAAATTTGAACAGCATATTTCACAGTCATTTTTTGGAATGCGTTTGGGTTCATATGTACCTCAGTTAGTTTTGGCAAAGCCCTGGCAGTATTTGACGTTTTATCAATATTAAAAACCTGTCGAATGTAATTAAAACTAAGAATTTCTCCAAAAAGCTTGAAGTTTTGCTTTAAAAAGTTATTTCTAATACTTTTGAAAAGATGAGGTATGTCAAATATTGCAAATATTTTCTTTGGTCCCAAGAAGAAGAACGGGGAATCTTTTGTGACACCAAGTAGTCTAAAAGCTGCGCTGTTATTTTTACCTTGGTAATATACTACCATTTTTACATCAAATCCTATTTCTTGTAGACTTTCCAATGTATTAAAAATTATTTTTTTGATACTTTCTTTATGAATGGGATTATGTGAAAAAAAAATAACACACAGGTACTTTCCAATAATTGTAAATACCCCGAATAGCTATCACAAATGCATGTCTATCATTTTTTGGTGCACGACCTAAAAATCCCAAGTCTTCATACCCTTCGATTATATCTAATTTTTTTGAATACTCTAAATTTTCTTTTAAAGATACCTCATCAAAAGCTAGCACACATTTTTTTTCCTGACTGGACATACCGCTACATTTTTTTTAATATATAAGAAAACGACGGATCAATCCCAGTTTTGAAAACGCATTGATTAATCTATTCTCTTATAGTTGAGATACCAGGTAAAACAATTCCTAACCTTCGAAGGTATCGGTACGCTTTGGGAGATTTATAATAAAACGATATTGCAAAATCTTTTTCTGCTTTAGTCCATTTTGAATATTTTCTTTTACATTGCATTTGAACAAATGTTTTTGCGACAAAGCTCAGCAGAACTGAAAAAAAACAAGGTTTCGAGTGTTGTTTTGACAGCTATTTTTTTAAAACATCGTCTTTGTTTTTGTTTTATTTTGTAAAGGTTATTTTTTAGTTTTTTTATTGTTTTAGCCTGAGTTACAATTTTGGCTTTAATACCAGCCTTTCTAATCAAATACAGGAGGTATAGACTGGGAGCTTCTGGAATACGTTTTTTCAGGAATTAAGACTGGAATGTGACTTTCCTTGTAGTAGATGGGTACTGCTTCTTTTTTCAGGAAATGCTTTTTCTCCGTTTCAAAGTCGGAGTCAAGAAAGTGATCACTGCAAACTCTTTTCTCATAAAGTTGTTCAATTGAAAGGTTAATTAATGTAGAGTTTCCTGTAAAGAAATAAAAGTTATGCGCGTACTCTCTATGCGCAATAATTTTCGTTTAGCCAAAAGCTCGGCCGAAAGGCACGCAAGTTTTTTAATATTAAATTTGACTAACTCGGTATATTTGCCCTAAACTATTTGTGGAAACCACCATTAGAAACTCAAAGAAGCAAAACTAATTATGTGCCTCACCTTTATAAGCACACAACTGAAGTGAAACTTCTGAAAGAGATATAAGTAATTGAGTTTTATTTTTCTTGAGCTTTTTATTCTCAACTTTTGCCTCCGGTTTCGACGCTTTATTATTTTTTTCCTTATTTCGTTATATAATAATCTTATTAACTTTCCGAACAATTTTTTATTAATATTTTTTTCTTACTTGGTTTTATAATACCTTTATTAATTTTTCGAACACTATTGGTTTTGTTTTTTTTTATTATTTTTATCTTCTTATTTCGTATTATAATACTTTTATTAACTTTACGTGCATTTTTTTCGTTTTTATTTCCATTTTTTTCCCGTTTTTTTTCAAAAATTTGTGTTCTTTTTCTCTTATGATGCATTTTTTTTCTTCCCATTTTTGCCATCCCCGACCTCGTAACTGAACTCTTTCGCCTTTTTTCGCTAAAAACTGGGTTTCTCTAACTTTTTTTTAACTTTCTTTCTTATTTCGATTTATAATACTTTTATTAACTTTCCGAACAATTTTTTACGCTTTTTTTAAATTTTTTTCCATTTTTCGAAAATTTGGGGGTACCCGGGGAGATGTGGGATATGATACCAGCCCCCCCCCTCCACCGCTTGTCAGATTTTTAATCTGAGACTCCGTTGCAGAGATATCGACAAAAAAACGTTTTTTCCCCAAAATGCTCCCCTAAATGAGAGCCCCCCCCAAAGGTTAAAGGTAGCCTCTCATGAGGCGTACCTAGCATAAAAATGTCGACCCCGTAGCTGTTCCCGTTCTCCTGAAATTAATTATTTTAGTTTTTTCTTCTCCCCTTTCTCCTGGACGAACGGTGGGGAAGAGGGAGGAGGCGGGGGTGTTACGGGGTCCAGTTTTGGTACAGGTTCCTCATTTTACCCCGGCTGCATGTCCTGAAAATTTCAACCCTCTAGCTATACTGGGACATGCTTAATTAAAATGGCGTTTCACTTTGAAGCATTATTTCTGAGTTTACCCTCGCTAAAGAAGTTTCACTTCAATAAAATTAACGATTTTATAAGGTTTTTTCTTTAAACGTCAGTAAATCCGTCATTACTCGACTGTGTAGGCGGCCGTGAAGTTTCGGTTTTCCTCCGCCGTAGCTTTACTTTTCACTTTTCCGCCGGCGGAGGTAAAAGTGTTGTCATGGCAACATAGATACAATACAAACAGACAACAAAATAAGCGTCAACAACTCAAGATTTATTAAACTACAATTTGTATTTATCACTCAATTTGTGACTGCATTTCTAAAAATCACTAATTTAGGAACACATTGGTTATTATTTAATCGAACTTACTCAACAACTGCTTATCAATACGGAATTAAAACACAATTGGAGACGCAATCTTAAAAAAATAATTATTGTTGACTGTGTCCACTGACAGCTTTGTGTTACGTTACTATAGCAACAACCTGTGCTTATTCACCGACACCGGTCTAAGCCGCCTTGCGAATCCACTTATCTTTAATAATAATTAGATATTATTACTATTAAGAAGAGATGTTTTTGCATTAATTTGTCGACATTTGAAGAAAAAACAGCATATTTTATTTGGAGGAAAAGTTACTTTTCATGGCTTGCTCTCTATTACCAGCCTCACTCCGTTCGGCTGTTAAACACGAGCGCGCCATGAAAAGTATCACTTTTCCTCCATATAAAATAATATACTATTTTTAATGGCTTGCCGCGGCACAATAAACCAAATAAAGCATCAACACTTTGTCGCGTGCCGCCTAATAATATAGAACTGGTCGATAGCAGAGAACGCTCGAAAATCAAATATACGAATATAGGTAAAATACGTATCTATTTAGAATTTAGGTAGTAATTTGACGATTGGCAGGCGAACACGTTTCAATTGAATTTACAAGTACTGTACTTAAACTTACCGCAATTAATTAGCCACTTTTTACAAAGTTCTTCACTTTTAGAAGGGAATCTAAATGCTCGAAAGCCAGCATTGGAATATCTAGCTTTTCCACAATTAAAATATACGCATTTGTATCCCCCGCCGGGCGCCATGACGACAATAATGGTTTTATTATTAAATATTATCATATGCGAATGCACCCATTCAAGTTCACTTTGCCTGCAAAGACATTTAGCAGGGCGGGCGAAGGCGTGAAGATATATAACAAGGGTTGCATCGCACAGCATTTGGCATCGGCAACATCGCACCGTTATGAACAAGTGGCGTGGCCACTCGTGCCTGCGGCACGCGCGAGGCCCTTCGGGCCTCGTTTGTGTGACCTTCGGTCACACATTATTGCCACGCTCCTATCCGTACCGTGTCCTATAATTAGAAAGCCCTTATAATTAGAGTTACCAATCGCTAGTCTAATTTTACCGTGATAATTTTCTAATTGGTTGCCATGGTAACCGACTTATCATCGTCAATTGTTATTTTTTTTTTAATTTGACTTTTCTTTTGGCCTTAATAGGCGCTTTATTTTTTCTGCAGAAGGTTTTCCGATATTCCAAAAATTTTGTTTTTATAACCTTAATTTTTGTATTTTTTAAGTACCCTGTATAACTTATCCTTAATTTAGAATTGTTAAAATTAGCTTTTTTCCAAGCATAAAATCAAAAATAAAAAAGTTTCCCATTTGGTAACCAAATCTGGGCAGACCCTGTATAACACATTTCTTTCTGATATTAATCCTTAAGGAATTTAGGCTATATTATTTTTCGGTTGCCATTGTAACCAATTCTAGTCAGCACAAATCTTCATCACCCATACCCACATACCAAAGATCAAGTCTTCAAATCGTATAATTATTAAAATAAATATATAAATTTAATTTTTTTTTCTTAGTTGCCATGACAACCAATTTTTCAAGAATATCTAAATTTTTTATTCAACCCTGTAGTATGTGGGCATCTTAAATAAAATAAATTGAGCGAGTCTGCTAGTACTCGAGACTGATGTGTAAAGATATCCTATAACGACATCGGTTGTAAAAAAATTGCAACAGCACGTTGTGTTCCCAAGCGGTCACCCATCTAAGTACTAACCACGCCCGAAGTTGCTTAACTTCAGTGTGCGGACGAGAAGTGGTAGTTTCAAGTATTCATCGTGCTATGGCTGTTACCCATACATTTTAGCTTGTTCATAGAATAAAAACAAACACATTCACATTTATAATATTAGGATTCTTTAATAATACTTATTAGCAGCTTTGGAGTGGATTAATTCAATTCACAAGTTCGACACGAAAATCTAATGCCACCAGGAATAACATCAGCATATGGACACAGCTTATTTACCTGGCAGACATCCTTTGATTTGGAAAAGTCAATAACCAACTATTGCAAATTTTAGAAGAGGGCTATGACAATATTGTTTTGTGTGGGCATCTGAATAATACTTTTGACAGTTCGTTAAATTTCAAATAATAATATGCTTTTTATCGTCTAAAATCCGTTTAAAAACGATTTTAAATTGCAAAATTGTATAAAAATCCGAAAATTCGGACTTTTTTTTAGACCAATAGCCATGGCTTCGGACGAATTTGTCGTGGATTTTGAAGCGAAAATTCATTTTAAATTCAACCGTCCATTAAAAATAAGCTGTGCTATGGATCCAAATACACTGCTAATATAATAATTAAAAAATAGAACTTTGACGGTTCGTTTAACTTAAAATTTACTTTTTTATCGTCTAATATCCGTTTAAAATGATTTTAAATGGCAAAATTGTATATAATACCGCCCTAGCGGCTACAATTGATTTGCGCATTTCTGTCCCATTTGCCGAGATTTACCCTCATAGCGCCGCGTAAGATGTTTAGACATCAATAACTATTTCTAGTATTCACCCCTGTAGTATATGGGCATCTTAAATAATAAATAATTATTCGAAGAAAAAAAACCCAAAATTTTTTCATTAAAAAAAAATGTTTCCGCGATAGGATTCGAACCTGCACTCGAAAAATAATCAAAATAGTTATGTTAAATGTGGTAGTATAATTGACAAAAATCCTTCATAAGTCAAAAACGGCAACAATTAGAGCAAAAGAGCAAGAGAACAAAAATACGTGTCTTACCGAATACTTTAATTTGACATAATAAAAAAAATATTATCCTTGTTTACACGGACAAAAATGGCAAAAAACGGTAACTTTTCCTGTTTTCACACCCTGTATATTAACCGATCGCAACCAAAATCAATAGGTTCCAAGGGTTTGTGGACCTCTACCTCTATGCCAAATTTCAAGTCGCTATCTTCAAAATTGCGACCTGTAAATGGCAAAAAACCGTAACTTTTCCTGTTTTCACACCCTGTATAACAATTAGAGCAAAAGAGCAAAGGAACAAAAATGCGTATCTTACCGAATACTTTCATTTAACATAAAAAAAAGAAAAGTTGGTCCTTGTTACACGGGCAAAAATGCCAAAAAACCGTAACTTGTCCTGTTTTCACACCCTGTATATTAACCGATCGTAACCAAAATCAATAGGGTCCGAGGGTTCGTGGATCTCTATCTCTATGCCAAATTTCAAGTCGCTATCTTCAAAATTGCGACCTGTAGTCGATCCCATCACATACATACACACATACTCACACATACAGACAAAAAATCAAAAATTTTTTTTTCGATTACAAATCGATAGGTATAAGTTTCAGAGCGATCCGACGTACCGTTACGAAGTTTTTGTCCCGATTGGTCTCGCCCTATAGAAAGCCCATATATAATTGTGGGCTTTCTAACAAGTGGCGTGGCCACTCGTGCCTGCGGCACGCGCGAGGCCCTTCGGGCCTCATTTGTGTGACCTTCGGTCACACATTATTGCCACGCTCCTATCCGTACCGTGGCCTATAATTAGAAAGCCCTTATAACTAGAGTTACCAATCGCTAGTCTAATTTTCCGTGATAAATTTCTAACTGGTTGCCATGGTAAGCGACTTGTCAACGTCAATCGTTAATTTTTTTAATCTTTACCCAAATACCAAATATCAAATCTCTAAGTCTCTTTTACTTTTTTTTGGTTACCATAGCAACCAATTTTTTAGTATCAAATTAGGCTTCATAAACAAACCTAAGTACCATACTATATGTTTTATTAG
>JAEQML010080597.1:0-11535 GCA_016904865.1 Pissodes strobi | reverse complement strand
CTGATATAAGTTGCCCATTTTGCAGGAGTCATTCAGGCTAAACCCGACTGATGACGCCTAACAGGGTAGAAACCGGTCTCGGGGGTGCCTGAATGATTCTTGCAAGATGTGGCGGTGGAATCGGTGAACCTGAACACCTGTTTACACTTGGAGTTCTCTCACGATTTCTACCAGTTTTCTTGACTTTTTGGCGAACGCCGCTATGTCCGAGGCAGCCTTGCTATCTGGCGTTCAAACTGCAATCTGCAGATGGCGCTAGTGTTGCAGAAAAGCCGCTGGACGACGGGTTCACTGATATAAGTTGCCCATTTTGCAGGAGTCATTCAGGCTAAACCCGAATATCCTTAATGTCATCGTCACGAGCTTGATTGCCCTTCTGATATTTCTTTGGCGTTGGCGTTGGTACTTCAAAGCTTCCATAATTTTTTAAGTTCAGGTCAAGCCTCGCGAATAGTCTTGGCTGTTGCCTCTCAGGATACAGGTCCAAATAGTCGGCGGTGGCATGATTTGTATTTCTATTACATTTAATATAACATTCTAATATGTCATATTTTTCTTCACTGGCATATCGCGTGGCGATATTTAGAAATCAAAATTTATGAAAATTTAAACAAAAACTACCAAATAGCGTTTTGACTGAATAATGTCACTTTTCAGTAAAATGACTTAAATGCCGCCGAATCACCATAGCAACACTATCATTTATTACGGCAAAGGGCCTCCGCCGTCATGGCCAACTCAGTTAAAAATTAACTTTGTCGTTTTTTGACATAAAAATAAAATATTTTTATAAAGTGTTATACATCACAAGAAAGGGAAAAAAAAGTTCTTTTTAAATGTGCTAAAAAACAAAATGGCCGCCATAAGAAAAAAAGAAGTTGATGCTGGTTTCTCATAACCGAAACGTCAGAACTAAAAACTGAATACATGGGTGCATCGAGCATAAAAAGTTGTCCTAACAATGTTTTTACAGATTTTAAAAATATCTTTAAATAAAAAAAATACAGCGCTTTTTCGAAAATACAACTTTTTGATTTTTTCAAAATATCTCAAAAACGAAAAAAGATCAAATCGTTATCAAAATGGCATTGAATTGGGAATTGAATGAACTAAAAGTTTCCCCATTTAACCGATCTTCTATCTCTTATAGTTTCCAAGATACCCATACATGTATACCCAATTTGGGCCACACTGTATACAGAAAAACTACGGAAAAGCCTTTACCTTAAAACTGAATCCGTCGCTGCGGATAGTCGAAAGTTGATTAGAACATAAATGATTAAAGTTCTTTCGGTTTGAAATATTGTCACATTGCATACGTTTGTGCGTAAGTTTCCAGATTTTAAGCATATCATTGACCTACTTGCGGTTAAACTAACTTCATATACAGGTTATTTGTTAAAAACCTGATAGGTTAACTTTTTTATTTAAAGAGATAGATCTATAGTTCGAAAAGCGAAGTTTTAGGAACTAGTGCAACTAAGAAAAGGTGTTTTTTTCTGAAAAAAAAAGCAAATTTTCGTAAATGGCAACATAGCATGTTTTAACAATGCTTGGTAAGCTGTGCGATTCTAAACCAGTGTTGCCAGTTTGGGCGACTTTAAGTTCTCAAATGCGACCAAATGGCCGATTTCAACCAATATGTTTGCGACAATTGGCGGCTACTTATTGTAGTGATATTTTATCAATGCCCATAATTCTAACTATCTCTATAAAGCCTATAGTTCTCAGAGCTTCGACTGTCGCCAGCTACACTCTCTCTGGCCAATAGGAGACAAGAGGCCAGTTTGTTGTCGCTGTAGTTGGTTTGAATCCACTTCACTTCATTTTCATTGGGATATTGTGTAAAATGACAGATGGTTCACATCATCGTGACAGCTGTCGCTCGACATTGAAAAGGCAAGGAGTGGGGATTGTCGCGGGCGACAGTTGAAGCTCTGAGTACTAGGCTTTATGAGACAAAAAATCAGGCAGTATGATTTAAAAGTTACCCCTTAAAGGGAGTACAGGCCATAATCTATAGAAGAAGAGAAGAAGAGGTAGAACACCGCCTGACCTAAGACCTAACCTAGCTTTTTGTACCTTTGCCTTTGATTTTTTTTATCAAGTTCTAAGTTCCAGCAGTTCAGTTTTCCTTAATCCCATTATATAAGAATATATTATAAGAATGGGCAAATATGCAAAATACACCAGAAAGTATTGCTCTTCATGGGAAAGAGAATCTTGGGCCAAAAGTAATAAATTGATATTTTTTACCTTACCTCTGGTAACTGTTCTGTGTTTAAATTCCTTAGTGTTTATATAAAGTTTTTTGATATCTGGAAAGCTTTGTGAGTCTTATATCAGTAGAATCTGTCACGGCAAATGATTTGTTTGCAGTTCTTAAAGATTTTATAATTCATAACCTTGGACTTAGTCTAAAAAATATGATTGGCATAGGCGCTGATGGAGCTAATAGCTTATGTGGTAAAAACCATTCTGTATTTACCCTTTTTAAATAGGAAAACCTGCAAATTCAGTTGGTGCGCTGTATATGCCATTCTATCTTCTATCGATAATGCAGTTTCAAAAGCGACGAGATGCCAGCATGTGTTGACTATCTCTGTAGGGAAGTTTATAATTGGTTTTGCCATACCACACAGAGAAGAATTCAATCTAGAAGAATATTTGATATTTTAACTGGCAAAGAAAAGGTATTTCACAATTTTGTGCAACTATCAAATACTCGATGGCTGGCAAGATTTAATGCGGTAGAAGTAATAGTAGAAAATTGGGAAGAACTTAAGGTTCTCATCAGCACTGTTTTTAATAAGGAGAAATGTTATTCTGCGCGTTTTTTAAATGAAATGTTAAATACTAATTCTAACTATCTCTCACTGTTGGCAGCAAAACCAATCTTATTTGAAACAAATAAGCCTAATTTGTTGTTTCAAAAATATGATTTAGATTTAGGCATGGTTTATGAGTATGTGTCTAACATAATTTGCTTAATTGCTGCTAAGATTTTTTGTTAAACAGTAAAATATTACACATATATAAAAAATTATGTAGTGTTTCAATTATATTAAAAAAAAAATTTAGGTAAATCAATTAACCGACTGCCTGATAATTTAGATCTATTTAAAAAGATAAGTGTTTTAGCACCAAAATGGTGTCTATGCCAAGTTACAAGGTGCCGATTTTCAGACCTGCCATTTCTATATCTAATCACAGAAAAAGATTTATTTCAAGCTGAAAATGAATACAAACTCTTACCTATGATTAATTGGGTTGAATTCTTAAAAATCAACGCAGACTTTAAAGAAACTACTCAAAATCTTTGGAGCGCAATGCATAATTTTAGGAATGTAGGGGAAGAGTTTTCATTTCGAATAATCTCAATTTACGCATTAAAAGTTTTATCGTTGCCTAGTAGCAATGCTGAATATTGTTAAAACAAAAATAAGAAACCGAATGGGTGTAGAAATACTAAGAGTTAGGCTAAATTTATTCACTAAAAACATATGTTGCAAAAATTTTACTATAACTAAAGCTATGTTTTCTAGATTTAACACTGCTACAATGTATAAAAAAAAAACAATACTATTACAGAAAATAACGACTCGACAGTCGAGGACGAAACAGTAATAGAAATGTTTGAAGATGTATATGATATTCTCGGTATATCAATACCTGTAAAAAATATTTAGATTGAGATTGATTAAATAAAATGTCTTAAAAAAGGTGTATAAATTTGTGTTATTTTTCGTTTTTTTTTCTCAACCTTAAAAAAACATTTTTAGACTCACGACTCACTGCTGTGTTGGTTATGGCAAACTCCATTGATAAAAATAGTGCACGATAAATGTATTTCTGGCCTTGTTATTTGTGTAAGGTTAAAAACAGATAGATATACCATCAGACTGCACTCAATGTACGAACGGAATTCGCTATTAGTGTTGGCGATATGTGGGCGACATGTGACATTTATTTTGGCGATTGCTCAACGTAAAAAACTGGCAACACTGTTCTAAACATAACACAAATGTATCTTTTTTTATTTGAATAGCAGTTTTCCAGCTGTTGCAAGTATTAATGTTATAAATATTTATTTAAATGTATATTTACCTTAGATTAGTAATGAAAACAGCAACAATAATAATAATAATAACAAAAATATCCAATATTTAAGCTCCTTACTAAAACTTATTTTTTCATTAAATATTCAAAGCGGTTTATTTGTTCTACCCGGCAACACTGAACACGTTTAATAAGACTTTTTAACATTGGCGAACATTTGAGGGTTTATGAGAAAAAAAATAACTGGCCACATTTTGAAGGTTGCCTCAGGCGATTAAATAAAAAAAATTAAAACCATTCGGGGTTACTGAGGGTATATATTATACACTTAAAATTGATATGCAGTCCAGTGTACTAAAAAACTACATATTAGTATGGTTGAGTTGGTTAAACAATTTTTTTTTTATTCTAATATATCATTCCGGGAACTGTCCTTCCAGCAATGTTAAAATGCGTATTATTAATTTTTAAATGCTTTCACCGACATTTCGGATAACTTTATATATTCTTATAGACAAAACACAATTACAAAAAGAAAAACGCGTTTTTTATTTTACCTAAGCAATTTTCGATGTAAGCGACCTAAAGGAAACGTCCCCAAAGATTCGCATCAATCAGTGAGATTTATAAAAATTTGTTAAAAATTGTGGTGCACCCATTTAAGAAAAATTGTTCATCTGAAACCCAACTTGGCAACATTTGGCGACAAAATTTACTCGTTTTTCTTAGTTGTACTATTCTCTAAAACTTCATTCTTGGAACTATAATAGGTCGATCTCTTTAAATATAAAGTTAGCCTTTGTCAGATTTAAAAAATATATATAAACCTTATTTCACATACTTCTAGATATAGAGCTGTTAAAATGAAATATAAAATGTCCAAATTTAAACGGTTTCGTGCTGAAATTTAACAGTTGCAGAAAAACCACTAGTTCAAGAAATATCCGTAAAAACCAAGGAATAAAACCCAACCATCAAAAATCATCGTCAGTGTTGCACTATAATAGTACAACTACACTAGCTTAGCCCCCTAGTTTCATGCGCCAGATGATATATACTTGATGCAATAGTTTCGTTGAAGGGTGGATGTCTTTGGCCCTAATAAGGTGTCCAGACACCTAAGGATGGATTACAATACCTTATTTCCTTGGCTAATCCAAATATTTGGCATGGATAATGACTCGGAATTATAGCGGATACATTCACGGAATCTTTCACTGTGGTCGAGTTTGGAATCCATATATTAGGTTACTAGCAGAACTATTGTCCTGATATGCTTTGGTTTGGTAGGTGGTCTTGACTGGTGATTAATAACTTTAATTAAAGTTTTTAGTAAACTAACATTTTATTATTATAAATGAATAGCTGCAGTGAATGATAAAATATAATATTAACAGTCTTCTCTGATCTGCGAAGAATCTCTGGCTTGTCAAGATCCTGGCTCTTTGTTTTCTCGTGGATGAATTGTAGGTTGCTATTTATTTGTATATTCTATCTAAAACAATAACATTATACTAGTTTAATTGTATATTATATTTCAGGCTATAGTCTCTATCTAATTCTATTGCCAAATGGAACTTAGATAGCAGTTTTCTTACTTAATAGGTTTATTCATTTATCTTAAGTTGGTTGTTGGTCATTGAGATAACACTCACATTCACTTCTGATCACAAGTCTTGCCTGGTATCCATATCTCTATACTAATCTAAGGAATAACTTCTTTGTTTTTTAGGTTTATTACTTTATTGTTTCGCCTCGGTAGGCAGGAACGTCAACCTGGTGAGAGCAGTTTGATTACGGGGATTGACGCCCCCGCCATTCCGAGTTGCCACGAGATTGATGGGCCATCAAATCTCATCGTCCTCCCCCAGGCTGGAGAACACCGAAGTACAAATGCTGGAGCTGATCAATGACAGTTTGTGACAAGAAGGGCTGCATTGTATTAGCTGACAGGTACTCCTAACTGGTGAGAGCAGTTTGATTGCAGAGAGTGACGCCACCGCCATTCCGAGTTGCCACGGGATGTGGTTCATCAAATCTCATCGTACTCCCCCATCAGGGTGGAGAACACCAAAGTACAAAGTCTGAAGCTGATCAATGACAGTTTGTGACAAGAGGGGCTGCAATGTGGACTGCATTGTATTAGCTGGCAGGAAAGTCAAACTGGTGAGAGCAATTTGATTACGGGGAGTGACGCCCTCGCCATTCCGAGTTTGCCACGGGATGTGGCCCATCAAATCCCGTCGTCCTCCTCCAGGCTAGAGAACACTAAAGTACAAAGACAGTTCCTTAAGAACCGATCTCTGCTCGTTGCAGTTGATGGACACATCTTAGACATATGCACCATTAACGCGGGCGTGCCTCAGGGCGCAATACTTTCACCAACTTTTTTCCTCATCTATATTAATGACCTGCTTACCGAAACGAATAATCCTGTTTACAGTTTTGCAGATGACAGTACCCACCCTTGTCTCCCAATTTAGATCAGAAAAACCCTTACCAGCGACTGAGACTTATCACCGCAGACAAGAGTAGATTACAGCAATTAATCAAGACCTGGAGAAAGCTCAAACGTGGGGCGACATAAATTTGGTCCAGTTCAATGCAGCAAAGACCCAAGCAGCTACGTTTAACAAGAGGGCCAATACGGCGGGCCCTGATATCATTATGACAGGATCGACCATTCCTTCATCATCGTCAATCGAACTACTGGGTGTCTCCGTCAACAGCAATATGTATTGGCATGACCACGTTGCTAACATCGCAAAATCAGCCTCCCAGAAGCTTGCTGCACTATTTTATAACAAAAAACTGTATACACCGCAGCAGTCGCTTTTGCTGTACAAAGCGCAAATAAGACCGTGCTTAGAATATTGTTCACACATCTAGGGCGCGGCACAAAAGCACACCCTAAAGCTGCTGAATTCCATTCAGAAGAGAACTGTGCGCCTCATCGGCGCGGCGACCCCCGGAATCTGGATTGCCTGGAACTTCGCAGACATACTTTCACGGCAGATGTTCCCAGGATTTGCCCCACCTTATCCCGCCCTTGGCAACGCCTGTCAGACAGTCACGACAGACGGCAAGAGCGCACCAGTTCGTCGTACAACTGAAAACTCCTAGAACGTCGCTTTACAAGAATTCCTTTGTCTGGCGCACTGCATCACCTTGGAACTCACTCCCAGGACATCCGTTTCCCCCTAATTACAACCTGCAACTATTCAAGAATCGTGTCAATCAACATCTTCGCAGACACCGCTCTTCGAGCGCCCTTTCCTTTGAATTTCATTTGTATGGATCTTTTAATTTGACCCAACATATTTGGACCACCCAATAATTTCTTAACGTTAAACTGAGTTTGGAATATTAAATTTAATCATCCGTTCTTAACAACTTTTTTAGAGTTCCCTAGTTACCGAGGACTTCTCCCATTAACCAGGATGGAAATACAAAATATGTGTCGAGTAGAAAAATTATGTTTCGGTACTATTGATAAAACCATATTGCTGTAATATAAATAGCAATAAACGTGATGTAATACAATAATTACGTAGACTTAAAGGGTTTCTCGTGACCGTTTAATACCGATAAACCCCGTATACAAAAAAAATATAATCGAGGGACAAAGAGAAGCTACCCAGTGGATGTCATTGAAAAATATATGTCAAAAACCTATGGGTAAGTTATAGTGAATATTTAATAGAACTTGGACGTTTCCTACTGAACCATGGTGAGAAAAAAAAATAAAGAAACATTGGACAAAACAGAAATGATACTACTCAGTATACGGCATCAATATAATCGCTTCGGATATCAAATTATGAAAAAATTAGTCAGAATGAATTGATCTATTTGATATCCCAATTTTCCATAATTGGAGAGAAAACTTGATTGAAATCGAGTTGGGATGGAAGATTAATTATTGAATCACTATGACCATGTCCCATGTGTGTCCGATGCAGCACTATAAATGGCTATGTTCACCATTGACGATGTTCCAAGTTGAAATATAATTATAATGAAGCGATTCTTAAGTAATAACAATAGAAAAATCATAAATCGCTCAACAAAGACAGTACAAACATCATGATTTTGAGAAACGCCCTATTCCAAATGAAAATTTAACTGAAATTCAATAATAATTTTACGTGTATCAAGACGACTTAGTCTTGATATACCTTGTATTCGGTACAACAATCTCCCATAATAACAGAAAAAAACACAATAATCGAGCGAAGACTCCGAAGAGAAGGCACTCTGACGTCGTTATACACGATGGTTTTGACCGATTCCAAGGTAAGAGCGGCGTTTTTAATATACCAGAAGGTCTGTTGCCTGCCATTGTACACTGCGAGAAAGGCATGGATTTATAATTATCATTTTTATGTGGTGCGGAGGTGTTTAACCTTTCTAATATATGGACAATCTCTTGGGTTCTTTTTGATGTTACGCATTATTTTGCAATTTAGAATTATATCAGAATAATTATCTGCATGGGAAATGGAAATAGTTTTGCATTTCTACTGTCAATATTCGAAATGAACCGTTTTAGACGTCCAAAACACCAAAAATTGGGACGTAACGCATAAACTTACTGAACTATAGATTTTTCAGGGGATCAATTTGTTTTCAAAACTTCATATTTAGATTTTATTTGCTTTAATACAGCTTTTTCATTTGAAATGGATTGCTGCCTTGCAACAAAACAGGTTCAAAAACATACACATATTGCTTTTTTCTGCATGACAACTATTTTTGGTACATACATACGTCTAGACTTTCTGTCAAAAATTTGATATCAAAGGAGCTTTTGTCGATCCTTAATTATGAGGCCTATACCAGTTTTCATCAAAAGTTATAAGATAATTTTTGAATATCGATGTCTTTGCCCCGTTCTTCAGAGTTTCTTTTTGCTTCATTTTCTGAAAATTATTCAGTTAATGGAATTTTCCAGAAAGAAGATTAATCAACTGTAAAGAAGAAGAGCAGTCTCTGAGCAGCCTGGTATAAGGAGGCATTACGGGGCACTGCCCTCTAAGAAGACATATATGAGCCTGATGATGGGTCTCGAGAAGAGCGCCAGCTGCCGAAGGTCCGGGGAGGAGAAGGAGAAAACCCCTTTCCATTTCCAGATGCGCTTTTCTAGTTTTTATAATGTCTTTATCGTTTTATTTTTTTTATCCTGATGTACTTTTCAAGTATATTTTTTTTTAATATCGTGGAACTCATGTCATAAAGTTGGGATGCGAGAACCCTCGATTCGGCTCCAGTCTTCGGTCCGGTCATATACCTATTCAACAAGAATATGATTCCTTCACATTCTATTACTTCAGCCATATAATAATGTTGTTCTCTCCCCTTTTTTATTTGCAATTGTTTCTCCCTTTCATCCCTTTTGTTGGTAAGTCAACGTCATCTCCAGAACAGCTGCTCTAATAATAACTTTAGTAACTTTTGGGGTATCAGCTTCTCAATTCGTTGAAGGCTCCGGAGATACCATGTCAATACAGTTTGTTTCAGTCTGGCCCAGCAGGTAGTTTTTTGTTGAACATTTAGATCTAGACATAGTTGCTCATTTAAATAAGAGTTTAAATATTTTATTATTCTAAATTAAATAACTAATTTACTGATTTTAAAATAAAATGAATAACGAAGATCGAAAATATGATACATCTACATAGGTATCCATTTGAACAATCCTCAACTATCTAATTGAGGATTCAATTACCTGAAATCGCATATCCACTGGTACTATGTATGACAATATCTATCAAAATTCTACCTTTCTTCATCAATGTTCCTTAAATTCTCTTGAAGAAACGCCAAAGAAAAATTTCAGTATCTAATATAAGTATACACTCCTAAGTAACAGTACATTAAGGTCGATTTTAAATATCAACTATTCCTTGCTACATCCTGTACGAACAGTATAATAAACCATATTAACACATAATAATATTTAATGAAAAATTTCAAGGTAAGACATGAACAGTATGGTAAAAACAAAGGGCGATTACATCGTGCAGTCGCCATGGTTTTTGACCTCGCATAATGCCCAATTAAATTTTAAGCTAATTTTATTCACGGAAAACGAAGGTATTATTATCTTCGATGGTCTTTATTTTCTTTCATTTCAATCTTGCCGGCCATAACATTTTTACTTGTTTAATTATCACTTATATTCCGAGACTGTGCAGACCCATACACAATGTATTCATAAGAGATATCAAAAGAAAAGAGTGACGCGTCTCTTACTTAGTGTATATTAATTGTTTAGATATCAAATAAGCCCATCAATATGTCTTTTTGTTTATGGGATGTATTTTTACTGTTATATTTTTGAAGAATAAGAGAGTTGGCTAGGCAAGGGTCGTGATATTGATTAGAGGCTTGTTTTTTTCCTATAAGCCTACCTAGCTAACCCAAACTAACCAAGAAATATACAAATATATTAAAACAGCTGAATAAAATCAACCTACATTATTCTTTCATGTCAATTTATATACAAACGTTTCAGCTAGCTGTAAGCCCTCATTAGGATCCACAGAAATTCATCATTTTTAGGGGTTCGCGAGACCGAGACCTGGCAAGTCTCGGTCTTGGTCTCGAAGAAAAAATTTATTCTCGGTCTCGGTCTTGTCTCGGTCTCGGTTTGAGTAAATAAAAAGTAATTAAATAATTTACTGTTTTAGTTCGTTAATAACACAAACGTTACTTCGGAATTTTAAGTTACATGTAATAAGTGTCTTTTGTGTATCAGTTCTTGGTGTAGATGTGATATTCGGGATAAACTTCTTAAATAATTTTACATTTTTTGTTTGCAACAGTTGTTTAGATAATAATAGTTAACTTAAATAGGTACCTAATAATATTTTAATATATTTCATGTTAGTTTCTAAATTGTTGTTTTGATATAAAATGCTTACCTCTAATGTAGGTAGGTATACAAGTGATAGGAATTTTTAAGTATCTACATATAAGAACTAGGTACCGATTTATGTCAATTTTATTGTCAAAGTCAACGCCTTTTCTTCTTATTTTTTACATTTCTTATCAGTTGTAGCGTAGCCATACAAACTGATGTCATTTTCAAACATTCTGTATTATATGGAAACATTTATTTTGAAAACTCTTAAAATTTAACGGTATACAGGGTGTCGCGAAATTAGTGGACTAAACATCAACCATGTATATATCGGTCAAAAATAACTAAAATTTTTCTTATAAATATATATCAGGAAGGGAGCTAGAGCCTCTTAAAAATGGGCCCCTGAATATGGTTTTCTTTAATTAGTTCCGAAACGGTGTAAAATAGTTTTTAAATTTTGGGATTCTACTAACTTTAATATTCTGAATTTAAAAATTGAATTAAAAATAAAAAATTTTAGTCAGGTGCGAACATTTTAGGGGGTGAATCTAAAAATTAACTTTTTTTTTGGCTAACTTTTTATATATTTTTTCTTCAAATTTTGAAAA
>JAEQML010080596.1:0-11535 GCA_016904865.1 Pissodes strobi | reverse complement strand
TAAAATAGCAGATCTTCCTCCGCGGTGTTATTTCCGGCAGACTGAAGTAGCCAGTCAGATGAAGCGCCAGGTTCTCATGTTCCGAGAGCCAGTGCTCGCTAAGGCAAATGAAGTCAATTTCCCTGTCTTTTGTATGTTGATGTGGAACAACCCAGTTAGGTCCTTTGGCCTCTTGTAGAACCTTGATGCCGGTACTAACTGCAGATTCTGAAAATGGTTTACGAAGGTTTCCACGGGCCACAGGCTAACTGCCATGATTTGAAGATGCTTGTCCTCTGGAACACCTAGCCTGAATGAACTTTTAACTTTGGCGCTCGTAGTAGACATTTCGTTGCAGACAGAATTTTCTCTAAAATTCTGTGTTCAGAAATTTGAGAATGTCAGATTCCTCAGTAGTTG
Organism: Pissodes strobi; assembly: GCA_016904865.1. Lineage (NCBI taxonomy): Eukaryota > Metazoa > Arthropoda > Insecta > Coleoptera > Curculionidae > Pissodes > Pissodes strobi. Next base: position 11,136 of record JAEQML010080596.1, on the reverse strand, counting down.
GTTAAAAACCTGAGATGTACAGTCAAATCCTGTTGATCCTGCTTGCCTGGGCCATTTTTAAAATTGTTTGCTCAGTATTAGTGCCAAATTTAGGTGTGGGACGAGTAGATAGGGAGGGGGAATTTGAACCTTTTTTATTCTTGTTATTTTTTACTAAGATCCAAGGTTCGTCTGCTTTCTCAGGGCCAGATAAACTATTGGCATTTGCTTCATCGGCTCCTTTGGTAATTAGAGCCTCCGTTTCTGTAGATCCATCCCTTTTTTGTCCAGGCGGCTTTTCAATTGAAGGGGGGGGCATCGAAGGCACCCTCAGAGAGAAATTCGATGTTTTTACTGATCTTTATGTTTTCAATGTTTTCATTGTTTACGTTTGAATTTCGTGAGTGTCAAGGTTTGCGACCGGACGTCACGTCAGGCTTCTCCAATAACTTTACGTTAGGCGGCTCGCCGCAGGCTGTATGGCAACATTGGCGCCGCGGCTGTTTAGAGCATAGAAAAGTGATATCACTTTTCTATGGTTTAGAGGCTTTTGACGATGTCAGAAACAAACACGCCATCCACAATTGTAGCGCTTCCAGCAGTTTCGACGTCAACGTCAGCTGGTGGCACTACTTGAACATTGCAATTGTTTTGCTTAGGCATATTTTTTCTTTGGCCTTAATCGACTTTGTTGGCGACTTTTCTTGACAATGGTAAATCTTATCATTTCAGCATTTCATTGCTTTCTGACAGAGTTCTTACTTTTTAATTCTTCGATCAAATCCTTTAGTAGCTTAATTTCGGAATTTAAGGCTTCTCTCGTAGAGGTTTAGGTAAAATAATAATTCCTTGTAAAAAAGTTGATAAAAAAATTAAACTCACAAATTCTACGACATATTCGCCTCAAGATGAAAAACCTAGAAATTGAAGAAGGGTTCTATGGAGAACAGTTGCAGAAAATTAATTATCCAGATGTGAATTTGGTAGAAAAAGTATTAAGAGAAAAAGAAAAGAAATTATATGTGAAATGGTTTGGATTAGATAAATAACACAATTCGTGGATTCTTCAAACAGATGTGATATAATTTAATTGTTGTATCTTGCACCCATTTTAATTAAAAACTTTATGCTTTTTTAAAATAAAAACAAATATTAGTATTGAAATATTATTTTTATTAAAAACAACTAAATTTAAAATCTACCTATGCAATTTCAAATTTTGTTGCCCCTCTACTACATATTGAAACATTCTATTTAAGCTGCTTCATCATACACTACATTTATAGAAACTGTTTTGGTTTATAATTATTCTAAATTGGTTATTTAACAGAATTTATACATATCTATTAATGAAGTTAATCCACTTATTAGATTTGAACGCGGGGCATTAACTATTTTTTTTATTCTAACGCAACTCTACTTAAAGACAAAACAACTACCGCTTATATCAAATATGTTTGTAAAATGTAGGAATTATAAGGACATATAAAGAGGTCAAAAAGATCATTACCTTCGATCCACTATATCAAATTTCTTTCAACTCTTAAATGAATAAGCGGAAAATAGCAGAGTGTTTGAAAACTCGATTTACTTTCGACATCAAATGCGAGGAGCTAGCGAACGATCCCTATGGCAGACATTCCGGGTATTAGGCGACCATGCGGATATTAAGGGCATAAAGATGCTTATAAAGGACTTACAGGGGCAGACGATGCGGTGGAAATTGAATAGGCCAAAAAGATTATTAGATTTTTAAACTGCCGGAACTAAGCGATGGACGGGCAGTTGAATTTGATATTTTAGACCTTAATATTCATAACAATGATATGATGGTATTTATTCATTACTGGGGAAAGCAAAAGACGATATTTTAAATATACTTACCGTTTAATTTAAATGTAATTTATGTATGTAGGGAAGTAAACCATGATTTTAAGATGCGAAACGATAATCTAAAAGTACACATCTTTTAAGGGTTTCAAATAAGAGAACGTTGATGAAACTAGAAACGATCCCTTTAAATCTCGGAAGGGTTCGAGTGTGAGCATCATGTAGCTTATGACGCCATATCTCAGTCTGTCGGCAAATTGAATTATTGTGTCATGTCCAAACGCACATACCTAAATATACATGCATGGAATTACGTCCACATTTGGTAGGCGCAAATCATTTAATTATAAACAATGAATTCAATCTAATTTTTCAATGAATTGGTACCAACCCAATTCCCTATTCAAATATTAAATCAACTAACAAATTTAGATATCTTTATAGGCATTTCTACCCACTGAAATTAACAGATTTTAAATGTACGTCCAATCGTAGCGGCGAATTAATATTCAATCGGTGATTGAAAACGTCATAATGGCTTTCATTACCGCGTTCAACGTCATAAATACGTTGCATATAAATAATTATTTGTAATGATATGAAAATATGAATTTTCTCTAATATACAATTTTAAGCTGAAATTTATTTTCCTATGATCTATAGAATATTCTCTTTTAGCTAAATTAACACACATTTTTTGCTTCATAATGATAATAATGCTACAAGTATACGAGAACAGAATAGAGAAAATTTTCAGAATGATTGGAGAGTACCATTTCACTGCAAGAAACAGTACCTCTTGTAAATAAGAAAAGAACAGAACAAAGAATGGAAGAAAAAGATCTAATTATATTGCTTTATTTTCAAGAAAATCTATCAATAGCTCTATCAAAGATATAAGGTACGGACCATGAAACAAGAAAATTACTTATGGAACAGTTCGATACTTTAAATCAATACGGATACTACGATTTTAAAATTAGGACAGCTCGACAATTTAACGACAAATAAAAAAGAAGAAGATAAGAATTTGTTCAAATTATAAGGGGAAGTTTCAATCAAGATCCAAATTATTTCAATAAAATTTTGTGGACCGATGAAACGATGTTTACCACTCTGCAGAATATCCGGATAACGGACCTGGTTGGGCCATCGCTCGTCCTGCAGATGTAGAAATAATTATTCCACTTTGGCCAAAAGAGTTTTTGGAACAGAGCCAACAGCGAGGACTCCTGCATAATGCCATACAAGACGGTCAAGGATAATTACTATCAAACTGATGAGAATGTTAAATGAATATTTCGTCCGATTTATCTAGTATATAAAAAAAATCGTTGAATGTTTCGGTTATCCACCGACCTTCATTAGAAACAAAATCATTGGTTTAGATTTTAAAACAAATACTTGAATTTCACCATACAACATTTACATGAATCTTATATGGAGTTATTTTATGGAGTAGTTAAATGTGGCCAACTGCCATATTTAATAACGCTTCAAAAATTCTCCCTAAATTTGTCGAAAACTCTGGATGCCATAAACCCCGAACCTAAACTGGCCCTTTAATTCCATTTCTAGACGAGGGAATCTCTGTTCGAGGAAGGAAACTTGTATCGCCCTCCCTGGGTGCTTCTTTCCAAGTAGCTAAGTCAAACCTAAAATAAATGGGTCAAAAGTCTAAGTTAAAATAATTTCAGAATTAAATCTGTCAAAAATTTTAAGTTAACTAATCTCTGAGTGACAATCAAGTTTAATTAATCTGCCGCCAAATCAGTCGAGATGCTTAAATAATTACCTAAATTAAGTAACCAATACTAATAAGTCTATAAACAGTGCACTAGACTCATAAATAGTTCAAGTATACTTCAAGTAAAAAGACATGTGCATTATAATTGATGAGTAGTGTGCAAATTCATTAAGTCTTCGACAAATAGACAAGTTATTGTGTTTACCATACTATCTCCTTTTTACTACTTAAGCTATATAACTGGTCGGCACAAACAAATTAAATTTGAACTTATTATGACCACATCGGTGGGGGTTGCAGTTAACTTTATAATTAACTACAATTAAATTAGTGAACTGTATTAAATAGGGTGGTGGGGTTTTAGCTTAGACAAGAAAAGAGAGAGGACAGATAATAGGCTGCAGACGTCTGTTACCAGTTGGGACCAAAGCCAAAGTGCCAGTGGCGTAGCATGGCGATTTAAACTCGGAAAAAACTATCTTAAAATATTTGTTTATTATAAGACAGCAGTATTCAAAATTTAAAAAAACGAAGCATTTTCGGTTTCTTTTATATTTTGTGGCAGATACATGTATAAAATGCTATAATATATATGCCTATATTTTCTATTCTTTTCATATTTTTTATTTTTATTACTGGAATTGAAATACATAGGAATAAAAGACCAGGTAGATAAAAACGTTTTTATTGAACATAAAAAAAACAAATAATACTGTTAAAAGGAAAACTTGCTAATTTCCGATAAGAATCTATTTTTCGAAAATTTATTATCATTTACAACTGAGAGCCAAACCAAAAACAGCAACTTAACATGCCAGCAATGCTAGATATTGTCACGACTAACAACCATCCGAACGTATTTGTGCTACCCTATAGAACTAGCCGCCCCGCCGTGCCCCTCGCTTCTCTGTCTGTATGAATCATCGCCCGGCCCGCCGCGAAGTTTCGGGATAGCTGGAATTATCTCGATGGCTTCGTCGAGATCATATAGAGTGGCCTCGGAATACTTCCCGAATATTCGTGATAGATTTGAGATTATATATAAGCAGACCTAAGTGGATAGTTAGTTCAGTTCAGTTAATCATTGAGTGTTGAATAGATATTAGTTAAAGTGTTAAATTGTATACAGTGGTAGTGAATAAAGAGAGTATAAGTTGAAAATAGTCAAGTTGTAATTTTGTTAAGAACCCACGGAAAAAACGTAACATTTGGTGTCAGAAGTCGGATTGTGAAGGGACCGGACTTGAGAAGTATTTTTCGAGGAAAGAAGAAGTACAAGTACGTCAACGAGACCGTTTGATTGGTGGATTCTGGTAAAATTTTATAACATTCTATGGTCAATACAAGGCAACAAACGGCAGAAATGGAGCAAATAAATAAAATGTTGGCCGATTTCATGGATAATTTAAATGCTGAGAGGCGAGCGGATCGGGAAGAGGATGAACGTAGAAGGCAAGTGGATCGGGAAGAGGAGGAACGTAAAAGGCAATCAGAACAGGACCGGCTTCAGAAAATTTTACAAGACCAGGAAGATAAAAGGCAAGCAGAACAGAACCGTCTTCAGAAAATTTTTCAAGATCAGGAAGATAAAAGGCAAGCAGAACAGGACCGGCTTCAGAAAATCTTACAAGACCAGGAAGATAAAAGGAAAGAAGAACAAGACCGGCTTCAGAAAATTTTACAAGATCAAGAAGATAAAAGGCAAGCGGAACGGGAAGAGGATGATCGTAGAAGGCAAGCAGAACAGGACCAGCTTCAGAAATGGATGCTTGATGTGATTGTAGGCGAGCAAGGAAAATTACAGAAAATATTGGACGGGCAAAATGAGAAGTTTGAAAAAGAAGTAGGTAATATACAAAAAGAAGTTGGACATGTACAAAAAGAAGTTGGGAGTGTACAAAAAGAAGTAGGAAACGTACAGCAAGAAATGAGGAATCTACAAGCAGAAGTTATCAGACTAAAAAATCAAGGACCCACCGAGAGGGTATTCGCCACAGGGCATAACATCAAACCTCCAACGTATGACGGTCAAACCTCCTGGACAATGTACAGAAGGCAATTTGAAGCCGCTGCTGTTGCCAACGGTTGGAATAACGAAGAAATGGCTACATCACTAGTGGTAGCGCTTCGTGGGTCTGCCCTGGAACTACTGCAGACCATTCCCATCAGCCAACAAGGGAAATATGACATACTTGCAACTGCCCTGGAGAGACGATTTGGAGACCAACATAGAAGACAACTCTATCAGGCACAAGTTAAGTCACGACATCAGAAGCCTGGTGAAAACCTGCAAGAGTATGAGGCAGATATTAGACGTCTCATTCAATTGGCCTACCCGGGAGCGACAGAGGAATTTCAAGAGGAACTTGCTGCCCAATATTTCGTGGATGGTATTAGAGATCCAGAAACTCAGAATATGCTACGCTTAGCCAAATTTGATAACAGCAGCGAAGCTTTGGGTCGAGCCCTAGAAATCGAGGCAGCCTGTAACATGTCCAAGCCAAAAATCAGGGCCGTATCCATCCAGGAAGAAAAGCCGATAAACAGCTGTGAATTAACTGAGATGGGCGAAATTTTGAAGAAATTGACGGAAGTTCTTCAGGCCACAGGGAAATTCCGGGAGCCAATTGAAGATAGGCCACGTAACCGAAATACATTAAGTCAGTGCTATAGATGTGGCAGGACTGGGCATTTCAAAAGAGACTGCCGAGTACAAGTACGGTCTAGATCTCCATCCAGAGACGCTAGGGCCTCCAATTCAAATCAGGAAAACTTCAATTAGTCAACATTGCGGGGCGGGTGTTGGCTAACGAAAATAAAGCCCCCAGGATCATCTCCATAAAAAGCCTAGGAAAAGCCGCCGACAGTCTAACTATTACAGGAAAGATCAACGGAAGAGCCATAACCATTACTGTTGACACTGGTGCGGCGGTATCTTTGATAAGGTCCAACAGAGTAAATAGAGTAGAAGTCCTACCTATATCAAAGAATGTAGTTTTACGTACAGTTACCGGTGAGACAGCTGAAGTACTTGGGGAAATGGATATCGAACTTCAACTGGGACGAATTAAATTACACCACACAGTGTTAGTCGCCGACATCGAAGACGAATTTATTTTGGGGATGGATCTCATCAGTCAACATGGATTCTCTTTTGACAACAAGCTTAATCTTCGGAAGTTTGGCACCGAAGAGTTCATCCTTAACAAAACAGACGATGGCACACCGACTAAAGTAGTGGCGGCATGTACTGTCAGAATAAGCGGAAATACCGAGCAGATAATTTTTGGGAAATTGGAGAAGGATTTTGGAGGCTGCATCGGACTTATCCAACACCACGATTTGCCTTGCAAACACCTCGTAGGCAAAGCACTAGTCAAAACCGACGGCGAAATACCGATAAGGATAGCAAATATTTCATCCAATTCCATCAAAATCAATAAAGGAGATGTAATAGCCACTTGCGAGCCGGTGCAATGGGTAACCAGTTGCGAAACGCAGTCAGAAGTAACACCCTCAACATCACCTAAGGAAGTCCTAGAACATTTCCATAAGTCGTGGCAATATCTGTCTTCCGAAGAACTGAAGAGAGCTACACAATTTATCAAAGAGCAGAGCACAGCCTTTGAAAGGAAAAATGGCAATACTGGAAGAACGAACATCATAAAACATAAAATCGACACTGGAAGTGCTCACCCGATACGACAGCATCCTCGGAGGCTACCAGTGACGAAGCAGCAAGAGGTTACCACATTAGTCAACAAGATGCTTGACGATGGAATTATTGAGGAATCATCGAGCCCATGGTCGTCTCCTGTTGTCTTAGTCACCAAAAAAGATGGGACTACCAGATTCTGCGTGGACTATAGAAAGCTCAATGACGTCACCAAGAAAGACAGCTATCCACTTCCCAGGATTGATGACACGTTGACGACACTAGCAGGATCTCATTGGTTCTCAACACTCGATTTAAAGAGCGGCTACTGGCAAGTAGGCATCGACGAACAAGATAAGGAAAAGACTGCCTTTTCTACCGGAAGTGGTTTATATCAGTTTAAAGTTATGCCCTTCGAATTATGCAATGCCCCCGCTACTTTTGAGCGTCTTATGGAGGTTGTTCTACGAGGCCTCACTTGGAAGACATGCCTGGTCTATCTTGATGATATAATGGTAATGAGAAAAACTTTCGAAGGGCACCTACAAAACTTGCATGAAGTTTTTACTAGAATCAAGAATGCTCAGCTCTTACTGAATCCAAAGAAATGTTTTCTTTTTCAACAAAAAGTAGAATTTCTCGGGCATTTTGTGTCATCAGAAGGAATCCAAACCGACCAACGGAAGATTACAGCAATCAAGGACTGGCCTCGTCCTCGCGACAAACATGAACTGCGGAGCTTCCTTGGACTATGTACTTACTATAGAAGATTTGTTGAAGGATTTGCAAATATAGCGGCACCTCTACATAACCTCACTGAAGAACGAGCTAATTATAACTGGGATCATAACTGCGATTCTGCGTTCAGGAAATTAAAAGCGGCTCTATGTTCTAGTCCAATATTGGGATATCCGGAACAAAAGGGTAAATTTGTATTGGACACAGATGCAAGTAACACCGGCATCGGAGCAGTTTTATCGCATGTACAAGCAGGGGAAGAGAGAGTTATCGAATACTACAGTCGAACACTTTCGAAACCTGAACGTAACTACTGTGTAACCCGAAAAGAGCTTTTGGCAATAGTACGGTCTGTTGAGCATTTCCATCAATATCTATATGGGCAAGAATTTCTGATAAGGACTGATCATGCAGCACTTAAATGGCTTTTGGATATGAAACAACCTGAAGGACAGGTAGCCAGGTGGCTTGAAAAGTTACAACAATATAATTTTAAGGTTAAGCACAGAGCAGGGAGTTTGCATAATAATGCAGATGCTTTATCCAGAAGACCATGCGCGGATAATTGTAAGCATTGCCAAAGAGTAGATCAACGAGAAGGAATTACTCGGATTAGGCAAACGAAATTTGAGGTTGATCAGCAGTGGACCACAGAGCAACTTAAAAAGGATCAGCTTGAAGATAGTGAAATAGCACTATTGCTAACAGCTAAAGAAGAACATCAACCCAAGACCCAGCAAAGTTGTACTTCTGTTAAGAACCCACGGGAAAAACGTAACAATAGGCTTGTAATCACGAATCTGAACTGGTTTTACAATAAATTAAGAATCAATACTGACAAAACAGAAAAATAAACCATTTCAAGACTTTCCTATTACTATAAACGAAGTGAAAATTGAAGTGCAGTAAATAAAATATTTAGGACTCATAATTGTTAACAACTTAAACTGATCTGGACATATTGAGTATATTATTTCTAAAACATTACCAATGATGTCTATGATATACAAATGCAGAAATTATCTGTCTTTTAAAACCAAACACAACATGTATAATGCCTTTTTCGTTTCACATCTTAGATATTATTACCAATTTTGCTGTAAGTCTAATCTTAATTCTATCGAGATAATCCAAAATAAGGTATTAAATGTCTGTTTAATTACAATAGATTAACCAGCACACATACTTTATCAGGAACTAAAAGTTCCAAAAATGATTCTAGAGAATACGAATAAATTAAACTTATGCATAAAATCGTTTCTAAAAAATAAATTTCTAATATTAACATTGTTGTTGTGATATACATAAATATAACACTAGGTCTCAAAATAACATTTACCAAATAATGACATACAAATATAGGCCTAAATAACCCGTATGTGCAAGCATGTATATGGTACAATGGAGTACCGGAAAATATTAGAAATATTAATAATTCTAATTTATTTATAAAACAACTTATAAGTGGTATCTATATATTAGTTAAAATCTCTCCGACACAAAAGTTGTAATTAGTATGCTCGAGGCCAGAGCTTAAAGCACTCATTAGGGATTTATGTATTTATTGTATTGGAATATTGAGTTGTATTAAATAAATGTTTTTAAAAAAAATAAAAAAAAATTCTAAACCTCGTTTTATTTTTTTTGTCATTTTTAAATAAATAAAATTCCGATATGAAAAGATAAATAGATCTCTCCATCTGTGAAACAAAACCAATCACTACACCTTCCCTTATTAATATATCGACTATAGGTATATCTATTATAATACCTAAAGGCGGGAACAGACTAAGCAAACATTGTTGAACAACAGTTGAGCAACAGTTGATTAGCTGTTGGCGAACATAAACGTGCTGGAAGTTGACGAACTGTTCGGAAACATCGACCTACCTAGTTGTCTGCTGGTTACTTGGTGTTCGTTCAGTAGGTCGGAAAATGTTTATATCCAAACCAGTGAGAAATGTACAATTCCTACGTTCCTTGGCTGGATTTTGTGGCACTTTTACCACATTCTCTCCTAAACTGGGTCTGCAGAACTTTCAATTTTCGCTCAATTTCTGCTCGTGAAATCTCTTAAGCTTCATTTTGGGGATTCCATATATTGAAATAATCTCTTATAAGTTCGGTCAAGCTTATAACTTGCTCTTCACTCCAATCGTGAGACATTTTTAAATAACAATGGATGCTTACTGAATGATGAATATACACGTATTGTCTAGAAAAATTTCTGCGTTGCACGTACACACTGGCGATGCTGTTGGCGCACTGTTGAGCGACATTTCCTTTGAAGTACCGCCTCGGGAGCGAACATCGTACAACAGATCGTCAACAGCTGCGCAACAGTTGAGCAACACGTATACACTGTGCGAATTTATATGTTGCTCAACTGTTGCTCAACTGTTGTTCAACAGTGTTTGCTGAGTCTGTTCCCGCCTTAATATTTCTTTATGTTTCCTATAATTATCTACAATAAGGTGTATATAGTAGCAACTCTGCTGAAATGTCAATTAACAAGATTTTAAATTCTAATAATTTCTTTTGTTAAAATCATTGTTGCTAAAGATTTGTTTCTTATTTATAAAATTTCTAAGCATGATATCTCATATGTGCATTCGATATATTGAACATTACTTATTTCTCAATTTTGGTTCATATTGATTATTTATTTAGTTTATTAACAAATCAAAATTATAAAATACCTTTCAGTAACCTAAATAAACCCAAAACAGTGATATATTAATAGCCTTTTTATTCAAATGACAAATAATGGCCAATTAAATGTAATCGATATAACAGTTCTTACGGCAACTATTTCAAATCACTCTCATTGTGACGTAATGCGCGAACTCGACCGAATATCATACCTGTTATTCTTTGTATCATGGGTTGAGGCCACTAAAAACGCATCTTCGAAACACGATTGGGCCGATATTATCTAGTTCCTGATTTGAATGTCGCACGTTAGCATGCCAAATAGAAAATAATTTATTACAATTTCGGTATACATCTGTCGTCTTGATTACACTCCTAAGTCGTTATTTGTTGCCTTTTTATTGACAGTTCTTCAGCAAACTGAAATTGCTGGCCAAACGGTCTGTACAATCAGTTCACCAATAGCAATTAGCTGAACTTAAAAAGCTACTGCGGCAATATACCAGGATAAAATTATTAGCTAAAATTCTCTATT
>JAEQML010080595.1:0-11536 GCA_016904865.1 Pissodes strobi | reverse complement strand
GTCGTAGGCTTCGAATGTAAGCATAATACGGAAGGGATAAAATTTTTGTATGGAGAATTGGGAAATCTTGGCTTACTCCCTGTGTGTCATAGTTCGTTCATATATTATGGCTTGCGTAAAAATGGAATCTATGTTTATAAAATATATAAAGCTATCTAAAAACAAAATATAAGACATACTTTTATATTTAAGCACATATAGATATAGAAGGTAGTTTGTGTATGTTCCTTTATTTTTCTCCTGTTGTAGTTACCCTCCGATTCGAGCTCCCCTGTGTTTGTCTATAAACTAAATGTCCTGCATTGGCTCCAGGACGAGAACCGTGTGTCCCTGACTAAAATCCCTTGTGACAATGTTCAATGTTGTATTTTTAGTTGTGTAATTCAAAAAAAAACATTTTTTTTTAGTCATGGGCGGACACTTTTTTTTATCAATAATATTCGGTATGATACCCTCCGGGGCCCCACTAGACTTTATATTTTAAATCTTATTAAGGCTAAATAAGCCCCTTATTATTACAGATAACACTACTAAATTTCAAGAAAATCGTTAAAAGGATATTTAAGATATTAATTAAAAAAACGATTTTTTTAAAGTTTGACATCCTGTATCTTGGAAACTATGCATTTTCGGACCCAGGTTCATATGAGAAAAATTTAATATTTTCTTATGTAGAATCTCTCCTGAAATTATTCGAACGGTATTTTCGGACACACTGCATATCGTTGAATTCATCTTTTACTGGCTTATTTAGAAATATGTAAGAAAAAAGGGCATTCTATTTAAAAAAATTACCTTAATTTGACCCCCTTGTATAAAATAGGGTGACAATTAAAAGACTACAAACAATAAAAGATCGTTTAACTAGAAACATCTTTTGTATTTTTATTTTTTTTTGCAACACTCATAGATTTCGAGTTAAGGTATGGGCTCAACTTAAAGCGGCCACCCTGTACATTATTCACCAAACAAAATCAAAAGTTGTATTTAGTAGTCTGTTAAAACAAAGCTTACGTTGATGCCATTAGTTTTGCTGACTTCTTTTGTTCTCTTGATCTTCTAGCGATCAACATTTTTTGACAAATACTACTGTTTTTGGAATCAGGTCGCTTTTTTCCCCATATTGATACAAAAACAATAGAACAAAGTAAAAAAAATCGAGATAGAAAGGTGCAAACCATTTTGCTCTATCTTTAGCCGTTTAGAGTTTACAGACTGTCAAACTTGGTCAATGGCCGATTTACAACTGTCAATATTTCGAGAACAGTTGGAGATAGGTGTAGAACATTTTTCATGAAATGTGTCTAGAATTTGATGTAGAATCGAAATGTGCAATAATATGCAGGGCATTCCATTAAAAAAAGTCAATAAACGAATGCCAGGTTTTTATGAAGCACCCTGTATAATTGAAAATATTTTACGATATGCGACACGACATATCCTACAATCTTTGTATTTAACATTTTTTTATCTCTGTAAATAGGGAGATACGGGACAGTCACACTAATGGACTACCATGTAGGTATTTTCCCCTTTATTATTATTATTCCTGGAAAATAGTCATTATTTATCTATATGTAATAATTATTGATGTAGATACCTTTTTCCAAATATATGGGCTCGTAACCTGCCTAAAGTGTTTAGAAAACCTTTTTTTCTTCAAACGTCAGTAAATCCGTCATTACTCGACTGTGTAGACGTCCGTGAAGTCTCGTTTTTCCTCCGCCGGAGCTTTACTTTTCACTTTTCCGCCGGCGGAGGTAAAAGTGTTGTCATAGCAACATAGATACAATACAAACAAACAATAAAATAAGCGTCAACAACTCAAGATTTATTAAACTAAAATTTGTATTTATCAGTCAATTTGTGCACTGCATTTCTAAAAATGACTAATTTAGGAACAAATTGGTTATTATTTAATCGAACTTACTTAATACCTGCTTATCAATACGGAATTAAAACGCAATCGGAGACGCAATTTAAAAAAATAATTATTGTTGACAGTGTCCACTGACAGCTTTATGTTACATTACTATAGCAACAACCTGTGCCTATTCACCGACACCGCACCGGTCTAAGCCGCCTTGCGAACCCACTAATCTTTAATAATAATTATTATTACAATTAAAAAGATACTTTTTGCATTAATTTGTCGACTTTTGAAGAAAAAACAGCATATTTTATTTGGAGGAAAAGTTACTTTTCATGGCTTGCTCTCTATTACCAGCCTCACTCCGTTCGGCTGTTAAACACGAGCGCGCCATGAAAAGTATCACTTTTCCTCCATATAAAATAATATACTATTATATTTTATGTTATAGTCTTTACGAAGTTAATTGAAACAGTTGGGGCTCTTAATAATTTCTAATTATTTTGTGTAGGCGCTCGCCGGTAACTGAGAACAGACTATGCCGACATTAAATTAAGAGTCCCAACTTTTTCAATTGACTTCGTAAAGACGATACCTACGTCTAGACTAGGTAGAAGCGAGTCGATTGTTTATCTTATCCTTCATATTTTTGAATCCTACAGAAATATTTGTTTTATCATTCAAATTTTGAATCTCGAGTGTGCGGGTCGTTCTGTAACTTGTGATTTATTGTGTTTTGGTTCTATCAGTGCTTTGTTTTATTGTTTTTGTATCAATATGGGGACAAAAAGCGACCTGATTCCAAAAACAGTAGTATTTGTCAAAAAATGTTGATCGCTAGAAGAACAAGAGAACAAAAGAAGTCAGCAAAAATATTGACAGTTGAAAATCGGCCATTTACCAAGTTTGACAGCCTGTAAACTCTAAACGGCTAAGGATAGAGCAAAATGGTTTGTACTTTCCTATCTTGGTTTTTCATAAGCTATTGTTTGACACTAACTTTTTATTTAACCACAGGTAAATTTAACCTCTGGGTAAATAAATACAAAGTTAGCGTTAAACGATAGCTTATGAAAAATCGAGATAGAAAGGTGCAAACCATTTTGCTCTATTTTTACCCGTTTAGATTGTACAGGATTATTCAACGAGGACTAGACAAGGCTAATTTTTGACTTTCCCTGTACTTTTACAAAAAAAAAACTGAAATAGCCATCTTATGTAATTTTTTTCCGCGAATTCGGATATGTTCAGCAAAAAAACAAATGAACATCAAATGAAAGTGCTAGGGGTCACTTTGATATATTTTTAAATGGGATGCCATGTATCTTATTGCATATTTGGATTGTACGAAAAAGCCTAGACATATCTCATGAATAATGTCCTATACCTATCTCTAACGGTTTTTGAAATATTGACAGTTGAAAATCGACCATTTACCAAGTTTGACAGCTTGTAAAATTTAAAGGGCTAAAGATAGAACAAAACGGTCGTATGACACTAACTTTAGATTTAACCAGATGCTAAAAAACCCCGGATAAATTTAACCTCTGGTTAAATCAAAAGTTAGTGTTAAACGAGAGCTTATGAAAAACCAATACAGGAAAGTGCAAACCGTTTTGTTCTATCTATAGCCGTTTAGATTTTACAAGCTGTCAAACTTGGTAATTGGTCGATTTTCAACTGTCAATATTTCAAAAACCGTTAGAGATAGGTATAAGACATTATTCATGAAATATGTCTCGACTTTTTCGCACAATCCAAATATGCAATAATATACATGGCATCCCATTTAAAAATATATCAAAGTGACCTTTAGTTCAATTGGTTTTTGCTGAGCATATCCGAATTCGCGGGAGAAAATTACATAAGATGGCTATTTCGGTTTTTTTTATAAAATTACAGGAAAAGTAAAAAAATCGCCTTGTCTAGTCCTCGTTGGATAACCCTGTACAGCCTGTCAAACATGGGAGTTGGCCGATTTTCAACTGTCAATATTTCGAAAAACTTGGGGATAGATATAGAATTTCATGCAGAATCTAAATGTGCAATAATATACATTCCATTAAAAAAACTCAAAAAACGAACGACAGGATTTTATAAAGCACCCTGTATAATTGAAAATATTTTCACAATATTTACCACAAAATATCTTACAATTTTTGTATTTAACATTTTTTTTATCTCTGTACGGGTCTTTGTTACACTAATGCGCCACCTATATCTGTGGAAGGTTTGAGAAGCGGCTACAATATCATTTAGAACAGTCTACAAAATAAATAATAATCCCAAATATTATATTTCTGAAAACTGGTTTCGTCCAGCGAGCGATCGCCCGACCGGCTCAAGATCAGGTTGTAAACAACAGACACACACCACGTGGCCTCGCGCCGATGCCAGCTTTTACCAGAAGAAATAATTCTAAATAAATTCATGTGTTTGAGCGACAAGGGGGCGTGTCGAATCAGCGATTTTGTCTCAAAATCTTTATTCCAGGATTATGGACAAACTATTTGATCGAAATTTTGTTTTCTTTTATCAATATGTCTAGATTATGATCCACTAGGGTCGTACAGACTTATTTTTTCTGTTATTTTTTTCTCCTAAAATATTAAAAGCTAAAATTAAGAAATTAAATTTTTTATCTCTGTACTGCCCTAGATTCAGTAATTCTAAGCGAGTTTTATACTTGGCTAATTTTCTTTATTATGCATATTAACGAAGAAAATCGGGAACAAAAAAAATACTGCTGATGAATCAAAATATCGATTATAAAACCCAAACCAAATTTTCCAATAAGTTCCATTCAAAGCTCATTACGCCGCAGAGTGAAGATTATATTTTTCTATAATTTTTAAGCAGAAAATAAAACAACCCAAACAAGAATCATTTAAATGGAAATGTTTTTTATGTTAGCTCTCTTTTCATCTCCGGAATCGTTATTGACAGAGCTTGGGCCACTTTCATCATTCTTATAAGAATTTTTGCTACCTTGCTTTTGTTTTAGAGTTAATGATGACCGATCGTCTAAAAATTTTAAATTTTAAAATTTTGTTCATCCTTGATTAAAGATTCTCATTGAAGTTGTGCTACTGAACTTTGAATTTCTTTAACGTTTCTTGGGCCGAAAGAGTAAAACTGTTTTTTTTATTATTTACAAATCTGTTTTTAAACATTGAGTTAATCAATCTAAATGTTTCAATCTCGAACTTTTTGGCTATTGCTTGAGAATTAATATCATTGCTATCTATCATCGCACGACATATTTTGGTTTTTCGATTGCGAATAGCAATAAATTCTGTTTCTATGTAAAAAATGTTTTGTAATAAGCTTAAAATGAGAATAAAATGGCTGTCAAAAAATTAATTTTGATATAAAATGGGTTGCATTAATTGTTCTGAATCTTGTATCGCTAGCTATTTGTAAATATCAAATTATTATAAAAATATAGAAAGCACCCCACGCTTTTGTTTATATCAATAATTTTTTGTTGAACTATAATTTGATTTTCATTCAAGTTACAAATACAAATCGAATACGTAAGAATTTTCTCTGTAATGTCATATATCAATTTCCATTCAAATATACAAGGTGGCAAGATTAAAAAAACAGTTTTTGGACATATGTATTTTTTTATTTAATGTTTAATCGGTTTTTTGATTAGATATTTGGATAGCCCAAAAAAAAAGACATGTTTCTGAATTTCTATTCAAACCCAATAAGTATGGGGTTATTGATTAGAGTTTAACCAGCCCCTTATCTTTTTTATTTAATATGAAAAAAAAAACAAATGTTTTAGCTGATTAGGTGTAGGATATTCTTATAGAATAATATGTGAATAGAGTATTTCGTTAAAAAATATATGTTTGCCCTCTGACGCGTTTCCGCACGCAGTATAAACAAATATAATTAAAAAATAAACTACATCTCTTGAGCTACATTTTTTGTATTTTACAATTTTTTTCTATTATATTAAATAAAAGATATAACGGCGTGGTCAAAATCTAATCAATAACCCTGAAAATAAAATATAAAACAAGTACATTAATTTGCCTCTCGCACTCTCGCCTCTCCCATTTAAAAATATTCTTTTTACCTTGTACAAGTGCAATGTTTAAAAAAATTAAATAAAAAAATACATTACTTACTTTAAGACTTGAAAGTTCTTTTACTGATTTAATAGTTAAAGTTAATTATTCAAACCAACTTTTCACAAATATAAGAATATCTTTAACGTACCATAATCCAGAAATTACAAAAAAGTAAAAAAATATATTTTTTTTGTCGTTTTGGCGTGGTAAAAATCAAATAATGCACTCACTTACTTCTGGGCTGGGATTTGGGATTCAAGATCAGTTTTCGATAAAGTGTCAGCTATTTTAACTATTTTATCTTCATTTTAATGGTTTGTTTAGCTAAAATGAAGGAGGGCCTGGTGGGCGACAAGGATTTGATAGCAAATACGTTTTTAAGTTTTTTACGTGTCTCCTTAATAGGTTTTAAATGGAAAAAGCGGGAAAAGAGACCCAAATTAAAATTAACAACAGACAAAATATTCTATTTTAGTACTTTTTACCCAAACTGATATTATTTTAAATTAGTTTAACAACGTCTATATAGAAGCTTCCGGGGCAAGGGCCCCAAAATCGGCCTAGTTGAGGGCCCCCCGGGAAATTTCCCGGTGTCTCGGTGGTACAATCCGACGCTTAGTACAGCAATGAAGTAAAAATGCGGTACTGTGACTGGTGTTTTGAAGGTCAAGAATTGTTACAATTTCTACCGTGCTTTTTCAGTTTAAAGCACAAACTTGGGTGATATGATTTAAAAAAAATGATGGTTTGTATAAAGAATCTTATGTAGATAGAGTCAAGTTTAGTTACAGTTAATTAAACAGTAATTCATGGCGAATGTATTAGAATTACCCATGTCTTTATGGTCCAGTGAATTGCTTTCAACAGGTCTCTTAATGCAGTGGTCAGAACTTTTGCTTGTGATATGCACGGCATGCAAGACATGTTCTTTATTATTGATGTGAAAACTTTTTAAATTTTATATAGTTTTTAATATCGCGCTGCTGAAGTTTTCACTTCTGTCGTGCGGCTTTAAGCACACACCTTTATTTTTTTTCTTGAAAAAATATTTGTTTATACAGAAAATCGATTGTTGACGAGAATCTGCGTAAATGTCGTACAAGAAGGCACTTATACAGGGTGAGCTAGACGAATTTAAACTTTTCGCTTTGATACGACACGTAACCAAATAACATTTTATTACTGGAGAATCCAATAAGCTGAAGCAACCGAACTTCCGCATAGTAAAGAGAAGGGTTATCACGATTACATCATACCACAAAATCGCATGGATACGATTGAAAATACCTAATTAGTGATTTTTTATGTGTAAACATCTTACGCGGCTGTATGAGGGTAAATCTCGGGAAAATGGACGGATGTGTGAAACCCGGTTGTCGGTTGTGACATCCTAACCATGCGCAGTCTACTTCAGCGCTTCCATGTAAAACGACTAGCGGATAAAGACAGCTCGCAAAATACATTCCCGACTTGTCGGAAGGCATCGGGTGTTTTCGTTAGATTACGTTCCTATTTTACCTATGTCTTTACGATGCAATGCATTGCTTACAAGTGCTCTGGTGGTTCAATAGTTAAGGTGCTAGACCTCTGGATCGGCGGCCCGGGTTCGAGTCCCGATGGTGTCTTTTATTTTCTTGAGGTTATATCTGTTAAAAAGTTTTTTTCTTAATTTTGGGCATGCCTTGGGTTAGATTTTGTTCGTTGCGCCCCTGTACCGAGAAAAGCGAGTGGAGGGCTATGAGTGAAGTGTAATATTAGACATTCTAATGCAAACGTTACAAATATAAACATTAAACAACGTACGTCAGGCGGTATCTGTAACGGGAATGTGTTTTGCAGAATTTCTGTAATCGTTAGCGTAAAACATGTTCTTTATAACGCCAAAATATAGGCAACCAATTCAAAATAAGTGGTTACCTATATTCATGTCAATGATGTCGATATAGGATATGTTTACACATCAATCTCTCGAGTACTAGCAGATTCGCTGATTTTTTTTTTGATTTTCAATTTGAAAAATACTTTAATCGATATGCCAGCCAACGCATTGATATTTTCAAAAAAAAAAACACTTTCAGATTGGTAAACCGCGATAGCCGATATGCTATAAAAAGGTCTATAACAATTTTCCGTACGAGATCGAAAATGCAAAAAAATCGATGTTAAAAGGAAATATCCAGAAAAATCTTACAAAATTTTCAAGTATTCCGGATATTTAGAAAATTGAATAGATAGCTTTGCTCTTGGTGTATTATGCGAAATTTGAAGGAATACCTCTTCTAATTTTTTGACATGATTTTTACGTTAAACTATGTAGATTTACACAATTAATTATATAAAGAAGCTGGAAAATGGGCCAGGATCTAAAAATTTTGACAATTCTTGGTGATAAGCTAGGTACACTTTCTGTCGATTTTATGGCAAATTCGAGATCAAATAGTTTTTGTGGTAAGTAAGCAGGTTAACCCTGCAGTAAGTAAAGTAAGTAAGTGGGGGTAAGCAAGTAAGTGTAAGTAAGCAGGTTCTAAACGCCAACATAGTTAAGCAGGTTTATTTGCCTGAAATTCCATTTAAAATGATTTGAAGCTAGGAAAATAGGCTTGGATCGGAGAATCTGGATATTTTTCAAGCGACAAGTAGCGATTCCTGCTGATTTTATGGGATATGTCCAGGTAAAATTTTACTTTAAACATCGAAGTCTATAGCATTTTTAGTAAGTACATTCACAATATTTCTTCATATTGCAATTATTCGGATTATTTCGCTTATTTTTGTATTCTACACAAATTACGTAGATATCGCACACCATATTAAGTATTATTGAAGTGAAAACTACTTTAGCCCGAGTGTGATTTGAGACGCAATGAACTGAAGCAAAGCAACGTCGGTCGTGGTTAGTACTTGGATGGGTGACCGCTTGGTATAGTTTTATGAAGATTTTACTTCTACCGCGTGTGAACTGCACACACGAATTTTTTAAAACTTTTGTTTGCATATGAACTAGGACTTGATAGGTAAATGCTATTTCTTATACGGTTTTTGGCACTCTTTGGAGTTCTCACTTCTGTCATGTGATCTTATTTTCATTAAGAATCCACACAAACAAAAACAAAATTTTAAAAATTTAACAACAAAGCTACGTGTAAATATAACGTATAACAGGCAACTTCTTTTTTAAACACTAAATTTACTTTTGGACTTTAGAGAGACTTGTCAGACCAGATTATCCTAAACATTAACGTCAAATTCACATGAACATTACGTTTGCTTGCAAGTTGCGATGGTATTTTCTATAATTCCATCTTTTTGCACTTAATATAAGTCAATTAGAAAATCTTTCAGGCCCAGGGCCTGTTTTACCACTAGGCCCATTAGGCCCGGGCCTAGGGCCTAATGACAAGTGAGGCCCAAATGTGCAACATAAAAAGCTACATAATTATAAGAATATTTTTTAAAATATACATTTCCTCGATAAAAAAAATCAGGATACTGTTTCGCCATCTTTATAATCTGAATTCCGAAACAAAACTAATCTTCATTAAACAAAAATAACAACTCGACAAAACGTAGGCTGATAAAAAACATTTTATTAAAAATAATCCAGAACAAAATATAAACAAAGTAAGTGGGTGTGCGAAACAATTTTGGCGGTAAAAAAAAAACAGGCATTTACATAGTTCAGTTTTTTACAAAGTTAAAGTAAAGGGGAAAAAATGAGTAGTTAGTGTATAGTCCCAAATCTGGTTGTGTTTACTCTTATGTATCCAAACTTTTTTCGAAGAAAAGTGTTAACGTTAACCTCAGTGTATTTCTATTATTTTAAATATTATTTTATTTTTACTAATTTATGCTTTGGTTCAACAATTTTTTTAAAATCTTATTTTGTGTTTCTTTTCTAGTTTTTCTAAAATCTGTTATTTTTTATTAAAGTTAATGCAAATTTATAAATAATAGAATAGCTTAATTTAAATCTGAATAAAAAACTACATTATAATTAATTTAATTTTATTTTTTATTTATTAATATACGGGATCAACCCCATTATAAAAAATAATAATACAATACAATATTTTAAACCCAACCATCATAATAAACTATATTTAATAATAACAGAATTAACTCAATTAACTATATATCACCATAAAATATTTTATTCATATTAATTAGATAAAAGGAAAAATAAAACCATAAACTAAGTAAAAACAAATCAAACAATTTCCCTGATTTGATGCCTAAACTGAGATAAGGTAATGCCCAAAATTTCAACATCGCTAGAATTTAAGAATCTTAAAGTCCTCACAATGGGAGAGGAGCTGTATAGTTAGTGCTATGAAAAGACAGAGAAATAAGCGATTTTGTCTTAGGTTTCTAAGTGGAACATTAAAGAAAATCATGCTCAGAAGTTCAGGACAAATTACATAACCAGCTTGAATACAAAAATGAGATCAGATTGTAAGCGTCGTTGTTTTAAAATTTTTAGGTTTAGCATCATATATATGATTATCAGGAATTCTCATATTTAGTTTAAACAAACAAAATCTGATTTGTTCTGAACACGCTCCAAGGCTAAGCAGCTATTCTTGTAAAGTGGTGACCAAATCATTGAACCATAATCAGGCAGTGATACAACAAGTGAAATATAAACACTTTAACAGGTCTCCAAGGAGAACTCTCTGCACTTGCGAAAAACAAAGCCAAGAACCCTGGATGAGTTCATGATGATATTATTAATGTGTGTATTAAAAGGTAATTGTTCATCAAACCATATCCCAATGTCCTTAACTGTGCTGCAGTATTGAATATCATGGCCATGAACAGCATAAGCTGACTCACTCCTCTTCTTTCCCTTGCAGAAACTTAAAAGATTACACTTGTTAATATTTAAAAATAAATTGTTATTAATACACCACTCATTTAATTTATTTAAGTCTTGCTGCATCCTAGCCCGGTTTAGAGTGGATGAAATTTGTCTATAAAATTTCACATTATCAGCAAACATCAAAAAGTTGCTATTTTCAAAACAGGTGGCAATATCATTTACAAAGATATTAAATAGCAATGGAGAACAGTGGCCACCCTGTGGAACCCCAGAGCAGACACCAATATTACCCGACCTTGCATTACCTATGCGAACCTGCTGGGTCCTTCCAGATAAGAAATCAGCAAACCATGCCACTAATCTCTCAGAGAATCCAAACATTGCCAGCTTTCTTAGCAATATGCTGTGATTAACTCTGTCGAAAGCCTTGGAGAAGTCAGTGTAGATGACATCCACCTGACACCCCTTCCCCAAGGCACTCAACAAACCCTGCTGAAATATCAGCAAATTTGTCAATGTTGATTTTCCAGACGTGACCCCGTGTTGCTCCCCAACCAATAACTCATTACAATGAAAATATAGCTAATCATAAATAAGACTATCCAAAAGCTTTGGGATTGCAGATTGTATACTCACGCTTCTATAATTCTCAGTTTCACAATTATTACCCGCTTTAAATGTTGGTACCACAAAACTGTGCTTCTAGAGAGTTGAAAAACTGCTGTATCTAAAGATCTTTTAAATATAATAAAAAGGGGG
>JAEQML010080594.1:0-11536 GCA_016904865.1 Pissodes strobi | reverse complement strand
CTTTTCTTACGGCTGGCTTCGGCCTCTTGTCTTTCTCTATATTCCTTCCACATTCCTTCCATAAAATCTTTCATCTCATGTTTTGTCTTTACCATGTAATCTCTTAACCATTTCTTATTTGCTGCATTCTCGTCATCTGATGAGTCCGAATCTGCAAGTAAGAAATAAATAGAACGTTTTTTTTATGTCTTTCAGAGAACGGGTTAGTTTGTGTTAGTTCGCTTACCTGATTTGCCGGTTGAACTTCTGGGCAAGTTAAATGCGGATTCGGCGTTATTCTTTGTTGCAAGTTCTCCAACAAATTTTGTGAGTGCAGCATCCATTATTTTCCCCTCTTTTTCCCAAGTTAATTTAGATAGCTCCTGCACTTCTTTCACGGTAAGTCTACAAAGTAATAAACAATTTTAAAATTCTTATTTTTTAATTATATACAGGGTGTTCCTTTATGATATGCTAATATTTAAGGGGGTGATTCTTCGACTTATTTTAAGACAAAAACTTCATAAGTCTGTTGCTTTTAATTGTGTTTATTACGAGACGCTGCTGTGCAAACTTAAGACTTACGGCTTTAGGGGTTGTAACAGTCCGATTTTGCCGGTGTCAAATATTTTTAAATTTCATTTAGCAAACAAAAATGCTGTATTTTGCACTCATCGGTTAATTAATTCTAAATTTATTGATTTGATTTGCTGACAATAAGCTTTATTAATGTAAAATAACTCTATTCTAAATATAGGTTAACGATATATTTGTATTAGCTTTTATAACACTTTGTGACTATATTCATTTTAGTTGATAAGCGAAGCACATTGTTATTAGGATAGCTTGGCTTGATTTATATTACATTACCGTAGAACGGCCAGCGGACCGATTTATTTTTTTAAGAATTTTGTTAGTAAAACGCTCTTTTACGTTTCATTTGACTCGTCAAATTCATATTTTATTGTTGGTTGGAATATTTCATAACTTTTTGGAACCCCTTGGTTGCCGGACTCCAATCACCGGCCTATCATTTCTGAGATCGTTAGATCGTTTTGGGACCTCTGCTTTATATATTTATCTCTTTACACGGCAGGCTGCAGTTTTTGTAATATTCGGTTGTTCGTTCCGAGTAATAGGAATGGGCTATCCTCCCGTGATTGTCGCTTTCGATTTAGATTTTTAAAGGTTTATCATTTTCGTAGGAGTATTTCATAGCATTTCTTGAAACATTTAATTTTAGTTCATTATGTGTGGCTTCCACCGTCGTTTTAACATCATAATAAACGAGAACTAGGTCGTTTATGATCTTAGAATAATTCCTTGTATCAATTCAGTTGGCATTTTTCAGCTCCTCCCTACTTGCTGTTCTGACGTGTTTTTTTTTTATCTCGTACAAGGAGAGAGGCGAATTTACGGAAACGAATAGAGAGTTCTTCTAGTTAGACCCTTCGGCGAGAAGAGAAGCTTTCTGTTTGAGTGAAGTCAGAGACTCCACATTTAGTTTTGTGATTTAATTCCACCCATTCTTTGGAGATATATTGTGGTATCTCTTAGTGTTTTGACACGACCGATTTTTCGGTATCTAAATACTGTACCAGGTAAGCATTTTCCCTGAAATTATTATTTTTTTCCCTATTGCTTGTGAAGCACGCGGACGACGCCATGACGCTAATAGTTCTTTCCCTTATTTCTAGAGGCTTTCAAGTTCGTCGAATAAAACCGAGACCGTCGAATCTCCCGTACCCTCACACACGAACGAGGTAATTATTGCTACCGTTTTTTTTTGCCTAAATTAACGATTTAATTGCTTTATCTGTGTTAATTTTTTTGTACCTCGTCCACCATTTGCTTTGCGTCTTATGCGTTATCTTATCTACTACATTTTATCAAATCTGAATTTTTATTTTGATGTAACTTGAGTTTGATCATATGGGGAAGTTTATATTTTCTTTTAGGGGTGACTCATCCTTATCTTTTGGGGGAATTTGTTTTATAAAGAAAACATATTTCTGAAAGGGGGGCTATAGTTTTTTAAAATTAAAGTAAGGGGGCTTTGTCTAATGCGCATCGGGTTATTTCAGGGTTCAAGCCACAACTTCAAATATAGGGCCACAACTTCAAATGCAGGGCCACAAGTTTTTCTACCAGGCTACAACTTTTACCACCAGGTTATCACTTTTACTAGCAGGCTACAACTTTCAAATACATGGCTACAAGTCCTGTCTCAGGGCCCATTTTATTGGCGGGTCATCTGCTAGTTTCACCTTCGGGGCCAGTGCCCTAGCATTACCAACGGGTGCCCGGCACCTCTACTAGAGTTCGACGGATCTAAGTGGTATCGTACAGAAGCTTAAGTTTACTTACTCATTTATTATTATTAATCGCTCTGAATTTTATCTCTTTTTAATATAAATCGAGCATTGACAGTCGGGCTTTAAGACAGTTTCAATAATTTTATTATTTTCATTCATGTATTGGGTCCATTGATTTAATTATTGTGCCCATTTAACGTTATTATTGCTACCTGCATAATTGGTGCAGCAACCAGCGCACACATGCATATATGTAATTAGCTTAGGTAACATCATAGTGATCACTTCGGTTTGTAGTGTTTAGTGCATTTAGTTATAAGGCATACAGTACCGAGTATTAACAACAGAATTTGTCTCCGTACAATCACCATATTGTACCGTTATTAGTTAAATTTAATAGTCATTTGACATTCCTTTGTTTATAAAATTGTAATTTCACTGTAGGATTGTTGCTGTGTTTAAAAAAAAACTTAGCAGCAAATAGATTGTTCCTTAAATCATAGATTGTGTTTTCTTGTTAAGTTAAGCTTGAGTAATTTTGATTTAATAAGCCAGCCTAGCCACCCTGCACAACACTAGCGGAGCTTTTTTAGTTTAGTTGGACAGAACTGGTGGCGCTCTAACGACCCCACTACCGGGGCCGGGCATTTGCAACACGACTCTCCGAGGCTAGGTTTCCTTTTAATTGAAAAAAATCTTTACTTTTAACTTCAAGAAGACAAGCGTGTTGCAGGATGGGAGTTCAGACTAGTTCTATTCTTATCTATCTTGTCGCAGTCAAAGGGTAACCTTGAATGGTGAATGAGTGTCAATTGCAAACTGGTGTTCTTCAGGGATCTGTACTGGGTCCCTTACTGTTTTTACTATAATGTTAATGATTCGTCACTTATCCCGATAGGCGGCAAATTTGCTATATTTGCAGATGACACCACTATTATTTGGCATCATAGAGATAAATCTGTGCTTCAGAATTGTATCTCTAATGACCTGAAAATGCTCAAGGAATGGTGCGATGCGAATTCTCTCTCGCTTAATATTTCAAAAAGAAATATAGTACCTTTTAGGTGTGACTTGGATCCGGTTCTTTTGGATGCGGATGTAGTAAGTAATTGCATTGAGGCTAGATTCTTGGTATTGTACATAGATTAGAAGGTTGAAGTTTGAGAAACATTAAAATAAAAAGCATGCAGCAAACTGTTATGCCATCAGAATAATTTCAAATAACTTGGATATCGCATCTACACGAGGCGCATATTTCTCATTAATTGAATCGCATTTAAGGTATGGGATTTGTTTTTGGGGCAGCTGTTCTCAAAACTTGTTTACTAGTATCTGCATTCTTCAAAATAGGGCGTTTTGCCAGAACTTCATGTAAACCTTTGTTTTTGGTACAAACAATACTACCATTAATTTGTATTTACATCTTGGAAAAGGCTTGTCTAGTAAGAAAGAAATATCTAACAGACATAAACAAGGAATCACTACATTTTACTAGACAAAACACCCAGATATCACTTCATATACCTTCTTTTACTTTAGTGAAAAGGTCTATTTTTCACGACAGTAAAAGGATATTCAATTTGAGAGCAACAAATAATGCAAAAAGTTTAGAAGGGAATTAAAAAGAATATTGGTGGGAAAAGCTTATTACACTTTGAATGAGTTCCTGGAGAACATTTTAAAAATTATTTTTGCGTTTCTGATTGGTTTTGCATTGGTCGGTATTATTTCACTTTGTCTCTTGTTTTGTTATGCATTTGACTAATTTTTATTAATGTTATTTTAATTTTTACACTTTTATTGTTTATTTTATTTATTAGTTTATAAGTATGGCTTTGTCAATAACTACCGTTTATGATAATAAAGCTATTTTTGACTTTGTAGAATAACTGTCATGCCATAGTAGATATCTTTATGATATTTGGTACGTGTCTCCTATGCATCAAGATGAATTATCAATCAACCATCAGTGACGTTCGTACGGGTTTTGCATTGAATATTTTTGCAGAAAAAAATGGTCCGCCACTGCTTTCTTTAAAAATAAAAAATGTTTTTGAAATTCTCATTTATTTCTGAGCAAATTTTATTTTTTGATTTTCTTTCGTCCGGTGCATGCATGGTTTTCGCTTAAAAAAATAAAAGTTGTGTTACTTCAAGGTCAAATCGCTAAAAATCCGATATGGTGACTGTTGTGTGGAAATATGTTTTTCTGAGTACTTTAATATCAATTGTTAATTAACTCAGAAATAAGTAACCGATTTTACTGTAGAAAAAAATAAAACAGTACTTTCAAGTGCCAAGAACCATATTAGAATTTCAGCGAGGATTTCAGCTTGTATAAACACGATTTTTATTTTTTTTATGCAAAAAACATGCATTGGACGAAAGATAATCAAGAGATGACATTTGCTCAGAAATGAATGGGAATTTCAAAAATAAGTTTTACTTTAAGAGAAAGCAATGGCGTACCATTTTTGTCCTACAAAAGTATTCAATGAAAACCCCGCACGGACTCCACTGGTAGAAATAATCAAATTGTTTGTACATCAGCAAATGGAACTTGATGCATAGAAGACGTGTATCAAATTTCATAAAGATATCTGCAATAGTATCACAGTTATTATATAAAACAGATGTTTCTCTGATAATTTTACCGCCCTGTATCTCAAAAGTTGGGACGCTTAGGACATACGTTCATATAAAGTTTTTTTCGTAAAATAAGTCCATGGGAAACTATGAAAACGCGATTTTATATTCAAATCTATTTAAAACAGGAGAATTAAGGGAAACATAAGCATAAATGTCTAATAAACGATTGTCATGTTAAAATAGAAAACTGTATTAAGTTCGTGATTTCAGCGATTCTTAACCTTACGGTAAATAACAATGTTTGTGTTCTTTAGACGCCTGCTTATTTTCAATATTTTACATTTGTCCTCCGGTAATAAGTCAATAATTGTTCATTTCATTGCAAATTTTACAATATCACACTCAGGTTTTTTCACGTATCAACTTTCACGAAAAGACGTCAGTAATAAAAAGTACGGGGATACACTCTAACACAAAACAAGTACCATTTCTTATTCAAGAGATCCAAATCCATATCGAAAATTTCTCACGTTCTCCTTCCATGTAGGTACTTTCCCTATTAATATGACATGCGTACTTATACGTTCATTTATATGTAGGGTGTTGAGGGTAGATATAGATGAGTCGGGGGCCACGGAAAAGTTTTGCGTGGGTCGATGAGTCGTTC
Organism: Pissodes strobi; assembly: GCA_016904865.1. Lineage (NCBI taxonomy): Eukaryota > Metazoa > Arthropoda > Insecta > Coleoptera > Curculionidae > Pissodes > Pissodes strobi. The sequence goes on along the minus strand of JAEQML010080594.1, from coordinate 5,986 downwards.
TGAAAATCCACCACGTTTTTAGAGACTTGGGTTGCTTAAACAGCTTTATATGCAGGTGACCTAACCCAAGTTGTTGAAAACGTCGCACAGTGGGCGCAGAACGAATCATCTATATTTACTGTTGGGAATAAAAAAAAATTGATTTAGTAGATATCTCATAACTTACCTGGGAAAATGAAAATAATTAAAATTAGGTTTATAATCAATATTCGTTAATGACTCTACAGGATCTTCAAATATTCTAACGTGAAACTTATCGGCGAATTTGGCAGACACCATTTCGGTAATTGGCATTTCCTTCCACGTGGCTCGATAAGCGTTCCTCTTTTTCATTACTTTTTCCTTGAGTTTTTTCCGAATGTCTGCAGCTGATTCTTCTTCATCGAGCATGGGAGTACTGTTTATTTGATCACGATTTTTAGGAATAATAGATCCATTGATCAATGTCATATTTTCACTTTGAACTTGTTCTCGGTTACTGTCAAAGCCTAAATAGATATTTAGGTATAAACTACCAACAACGATGAGAAAGTATAATATATAAACATAAATTTCCCATGGCGACGTAGGTATTAATCATGCTCAATTTCAAAACTTATTTACTTTATTCCAAAAACGCCAAATAAAGTTCTGAAACTAAAAAGTCAGAAACGTATTATTTATTCCCCAACCAAGTATTAATATTATTTTTAATATAACACACCATGAATAACGAGCACTTTCAGTTCAAGCGTTAATTGACTAATCTATTAGTCAAAATCAAAATCAAAATGGTTTATTTCCATAGACAAACGTTACAATGCATCGGAATGGTCAATTAAAATGGACCACAATAATGCTACTTAAAAAGATATAGAATAAACTAAAACCTAGTTAAAGTTACAATTAAAAACTCAGTCAAATTATAGAATGGGTAGTCAGCTAGCAGAATCTTAAGAGCCCTTCTAAAAACTGAAAGTGTTGTAGCACCCCTAGCACCTTCGGGTGATTGAAAATTTTTAGCGAGGTAATTACAGGACCATCCCGCATCTGAGACAATCGAGCCAAAGGAATACACAATTTATCCGCGCTACGAGTTCTGTAGTAATTAATGTCGCCAAATTTTGAATAGTTACTACAATTCTTAAATATTTGACATGCCCATTGCAGAATATAAATATTTATGACAGTTGGAATTTTTTCATTCTTAAAGGATTCACATGATTCCCTGAAAGAAAGTCTAAACATAGCCCGGATAATGCGTTTCTGACTTAACAAAACCCTTTGTATAGTGCAAGAGTTGACTCAGGCGGAAGAGCCGTAGGCCAGAGTAGAATGTACTGCTCCATAGTAAAAGGATTTAAGGGTAAAAGCATCCACAAGATCTCGGAGCTGGAGAATGACATAGTTCCCACGAGACAATTTGCTGTACACTGACTCCACCTGATCACACCAAGACAGATGTCTATCAAGTACAATTCCCAAAAATTTGGAGGAGTCCTGCTGAATTAAGTTAGTTGATCCTTCTCTTAACAGCAGACTTCTGCTCGTACTGGAGTAAATACAATAAAATTGGTCTTTAAGCCATTCAAACAAAGACCATTCTGCTGGCACCAGTCTGCAATTTCAACTATACATTTGCTGCCCTGCAAGTGAAGAGTTTCATAGTCCCGTCCTGTGACAACGGCAGACGTATCATCAGCAAAAAGAGTAATATAGCTGTCATCAACCAAGAGAGGCAAGTCGTTAATGAACAATAAAAAGAGAATTGGTCTAAGAACACTCCCCTGTGGAACACCACTCACAACATCCACCCAATCAGATACCACTACCCGATCTCCAACCTTCAGTGACAGCTTAGGTCCTAGCTGACAAATATGATTCCAGCCACCTGTAAGCTGGGCCTCTTATTCCGTAGTGAAAAACCTTATGGTGTGGTCAATGGTATCAAACGCTTTAGTAAAATCGAAAAAAATGCCCACAGATTTTAATTTTGAATTAAAATTATTCAAAATTTTAGTATAAAGGGAGATTATGGCATCCGTTGTAGAGTCCAGCTCTGAACCCGAACTGGTGGAATGACAGGGTGTTAAAAGCATCCAAAAAAAGAGATCTTTGAAAAAACAGACATACGCTATTTATGGGCCTGTAGTTGTCAACCAGTGAAGTCTCACCCTTCTTGTGTAATGGTATCACAATGGCTGCTTTAAGCTCTTTTTGAAAATATCCGAATTGAAAGGATATATTGAAGAGATAGGTCAAAACAGAAAGAATACTAACAGCACACTCGCACAATAGGGTACAGGAAATCTCATCGGCGCCAGAGGATTTCTTTTTTGAGACAGATTTAATAATCTCAAGGGTTTCACTTTCAGTAAGAGGAGATAAGAAAATAGACTGAAGTTTCCGCTGCCAGGCATATTTGCACTTGCAGGTGCATGAAAATTGCCTATCACTCCAGCTACTGAGTCTATAAAAAAGCAATTAAAGGTGTTTGCAATGTTAAGACTTCCAGTAAAATTTTTGTCATTGGCAGTTATTACGTCAGGAACACATTTTGACTTGCGCTTCAAGAAATTTGTAGATGAATTAATGATATCCCATGAGGTTCGCATGATATTTGAGGAAGGCAGTATTTTTTGTGCGAATTAAAAGTTTTCTTTGCAGTGGCAATATTCTCCCTGTGAGCCTTCAATCTTCTTTTATATGACAAAAGCATTTCAAGGTTATTGAGAGATTTCAGTTAGCTATGAAGAAGTCCTAACTGTTTACCTTCATTAATAATTGAGGGCGTTATCCGCGGAGTGGACATTCTTTTAGTGGATCTGCGTTTAGTAACATAGAGAACACACACGTTAAAAAGACCGTAAAATGTATCAAAAAATATATAAATTTATCCTCCAAGTTCAGCGTCTCCATAGCAGATAGCCAATTTTCTTTAGGCAGTTGGAGGTTAAAATAATTAATGTTTACCTGAGAGAAAGATCTAGAACTCGCAGTACAAAATCGACTGGACCAACACTCGCATGGTCACCTTAGTCAAAACTTATATCGAGGTATGTACTAAAAGTAAAAAAATAGAACTAGGTGCACGATACAGACAGCAAACTAAAATTTTACATTGTTCATAGCTTTTATCATAGCTGCGGCACACTCAAAATGATTTGACAAAGGAAAGTCCTCATTTATAAGTTGTTTATGAGTGCCAAAGTCAGACCTAACAAACAAGGCCACACCACCAGCGCGCGAGGAGTCTCTGCAGAAGTACGTTGCTAGTTCATAATTAATAATAAGTTTAAAACATGTAGCTTTCAAGTTGGTCAACCAAGTTTCTGTAACGCACACAATTTCAGGGTATGCCATAGAATGTAAGAAGAGTTCTAGTTTTGAAGATTTAAATCGTATGCTACTGGCATTTAGATTGACAATCCTTACTCCATTCACTGACTCATTTTCTTCTGATTCTATGATATGGGAGGTGTGGTAGCTTATCTTATGTTAATTTCTTCCAGATTGCGCTCTCGAAAATTTTGCTTCACAGGGGATGTCATCGGGCTGACTAGATTTACAAACGGCAGTGACAATCAGACAGACGGCGATGGAAAAGCTTTTGGGAAAGTTGAAATTCCAGGATACCAATCATCTTCCGTTCTTCCTAGAATTTTATGTAGTCGCTCCTCAAAAGATAATTTGGCTCTGGGCTCAGCTTCAGGCACACTTTTAGAGTAATTGAGATGTTCTTTACTCAAGAGGCTCACAAGATTTTTCTTCATAGTGTAAAGTGACTGATGATTTTGTACCGACAATTGTGGCATATAACGATCCGGAGATATATAACCTGATTCACTTTTCGCATCATGTATAAGTTTCTTAATGAAAAGGTTGTATTTATATATATGTTGTTTCTGTCTATATGGCGTCATTATTTGAGATGCTCCAATAATCATTAAATTGGTATTTTTGTACAAATCCAAAATTCCTTGTATAGAGAGACCATCTAGGGCTACTTACTCATCAGCACTGCGCGAATAGTCAATCAACGGTTCAAGTTAGAATGATAGCATAATAACGATAGTTTTAACTTCATCAACTAAATGGGCAAGTCAAAATTGCCAAATTAACTAAGTACAACCTAACCGCAACTGACAAGTTCCAAGTCTATAAACCTTTTTATATAACGAGCATTGATGTCAAAATGGTAGTATAGTACTTAAATCTAAAAAATATGAAGTACTTATGTGTGTCTAATCATAAAATTGTTATCCAAAATTTCAAAAAACAGTTTTGAAAATATTAAAAGTAGATAAGTTGCTGCCATAGCACTTTCTAATATTTATTCATTCTGATTGGATTCTCTGACAAATTTGCTTCCAAACAGCTGGATCTTTCGAATGTTTGCAAAGGAGCGCCACTCATTGACATTAGGTTGTATTTTATATTATATATCTTTATTGTTTACATACCACCTTCTACTAACGATATCCAGGTTGAGCAAAAATGTAATAATTTTGGGAGACTTCAATATTCCCTCTTACACTACAAACCTTCCTCCCAATGCTAAACCCAGATTTCTGACTGGATTCAGTAAAATACTTAACCTTCGCCAATATAATAATATACCTAACATTAGCAACCGCTGCTGTTTGGATCTAGTTTTTGCCAACTTTAAAACTTTCCTGCATGTACCACTTGTTTATGAAGATCCATATCATCCATCCTTATTGATCAATTTTCAAGCGGCCCTCCCTCACATAATCAACTTTCTTGTAAACAATGATGATCAAAAAAGCCAATTTCCAAGCTATGTATGAGCTAATGTCGAACACTGACTGGTCACCTGTTCTCACTTGCACAGATGTCGGCAACTCATGTCTGAGTCTTTATCAGATTCTAAATACAATATTCTGTGCACCACTCAAGGTGCCGCGGAGTAGGCGCTTTCCTCTATGGTTTACCAAGGCAATCATTGACAATGTATTCAATAAATCTCCATTTTACCTCGCCAGGTACAAATTTTTGCGCAGCTTAATTAAATCGAGCTCCGACCATGCTTACAGGGAATATCCCGGCGTGCCGAGACAGGCCTTATAACTTCTGATTCCTCAAACTTCTGGTCTTTTATTCAAAGCAAGAGAGCTCAATCCCGCATTCCAGCCACTATGAAGGACACTAATCACTCTTATCACGGACCCCAATGTGTCGTTTCGGTTTTTTTTCCAACTATTTTTAAAGTGTACAGACTCCCACCAGCCTCCAAATATTGATCTGTTGATGCAGTATTCCGACAGCATCGACATTCCGCCAATAACTACTGATGATATAGTTGTAGCAAGCAAAAAACTTAAGATCACTTCTGGCCCAGACGGCATCTCAAGCTTCATTGTTAGAGACTGTTCCAAAGTTTTGTCCGAGCCGCTGTGTCATATCTTCAATCTGATCCTGGAACTGTGGTTCCCGAAACCTGGAAGGTGGCAAGAGTCTGTCCCATTCATAACAGTTATTGAGAGTTGTCGTCATATCTCCATCCTATGCAACTTCTTCAAAATATTCGAGATTATCCCGCACAAATTTATCTTCTTCAAGATCAAAAAGAGGCTTTCCGTCGAGCAACACGGATTTTTCTCAAAAAAGTCGTGTATCTCTAATCTGTGTTCTCTCTCGCACTGTATCTGCCCTGCGCTCAATTATAGGAGCCAAGTCGACTTAATCTACACGGACTTCCACAAAGCGTTTGATCAGATTGATCATTATGTCTCCTGTGTTGGGGTTTGGAACCTTCGGCAAAATGCACCAGTCTTGACCATCTCCTGATGATGCTAACATGGTTAGCGAAACGCGCGTCGAGTACAAAAAAATCTGTTTCGGTATTTTAGTGATCATTATGTATTATTACAAAAGACGTACAGTCTATTTGGTTTTTCAGACAGTCTCATCGCACTCCTAAAATCATATCTTTTGGATCGAAGGCAGTTTGTCGAGATTGAGGGCTTTAGATCTGACACATTTA
>JAEQML010080593.1:0-11536 GCA_016904865.1 Pissodes strobi | reverse complement strand
TTGCGAAGCTGCCTAGCCTCCTTGGTAGTTCTCCTTTCTTCAAACAGGATATCTAAGCAATACCAACTTCATACCTATATTTTATAAGCATTACTTTATACGGAGTGTCAATTTGGAAACTCCCCACCCTTAATATCTTTCTTGCAGTTAAAAATATGAAAAATCGGAAAGGCATCAATTTTATTTGTCATTTTAAATTAATATTTTTAGCCTTCTTGTCTCAACACCCCCTAGGAGGGGTAGATGTCACCCTTAGACTCTTAAATCGGAATGGGGGTCAAGTGGCACATCGTTTTAAAGGACGTTCAATTGTCTTTTCTGTAGTATCCTACTTTGTTGCTTTTTGTCCAGAGGTTTCCGAATAATCGCGTTTCAAAGTTGCAGAAATAAATAAACTTGCCTGCATTGAGATTTTGGTTTTCAGGTTAGTGTTTACACAACAATTATTGCATTGGGTCTCCTTGTAGTGCAAATGATTAGAAGATTAGGTGGCACCATGGGCGTAGCCAGACATTTTTCTAGGTGGGGGGGGGGGGGAAATACTAATAAACCCAAAACATTAACGTTTTTTTCCTCAAATTCCAATAAGTGGCAACTGCCGGGGGGGGGGGGGGGGGCGCCTCCCCTGCCTCCCACTCGCTACTCCCATGGGTGGCACCGTTCCAAACTTTATTTGGAATTGGCAAAGTAACCTTGAAAAATTTACGTCAAAAAGTAATCTAATAAAATTTCGATGGTAGTACTACGAGTACCTAGTTAAATTGCGTTCATTCGATGTCTTATCACTGAAATTCTACAAAAACTAACAAATTCTAAAAATTCGTTGTTTTTTAACAAAAAAAAAACATGGTCAGCAAATTTAAATGATGTAGCCAAAACAGGAAGATTATTGTTAACTCGCTTTTGCTTGTTGGGCTGTTCAGTGATAACTTTTATTAAGTGCATAAAGTGTGAGAATGGTTTATTCTCTTCAAGAAAGAACTTAAATTATTTTCATTTATGGAGAGGTTGGAAAGTGCGCACGAAGGACGGCATTGGTTTTCAATGAAAGAAATCGAAATTGTGAGATATGTGCTGGATTTGGTGGCAAAGATCTCCGAAACTAGTTCGGTGAGTAATAGAAAAAGAAATAACCTACGAGTGATGAATGAAGGAGCTCAAATTGAGGTTTCGGGATTATTTGCTGCAGATCCCAACAACTCCTTGCGGACAGTTGCAGACCAGACAGGAATATCACACGAGACTGTAAAAAAATCGCTTAAAATGCATAAACTCCATCCATACAAAATGCAGATACTTCAAGAACTCTATGACGATGATTTTGATAGAAAAATAGAGTTTTGTGAATTCATGAGTCAAGTCAACGCCATCCCTAATATTGTGCAAATATCTGTTTCAGCGATGAATGTTAATTTTTTCTAATTGGAAATGTTAACAAACAAAATTGTCGATATTGGAGTGACGAAAACACGTATATTTTTCGAGAAGGACATACACAATATCCTCCAAAAGTTAATGTTTGGGCTGGTATTCTTGGAAATGCCATTATTGGTCCTTTATTTATTGAAGGAAACTTGACAGGTGATCTGTACCTTAATATGCTTGAAGATACTATTGATCCTCTTATCACCTATGAGCTAGAAACTGAAATTGATGCAGAGGGTAATTCAGTTTTACAGGAGGATTTGTTAAATTCCAGCAGGACAGTGCTCCACCTCATTATTTTCTTCCGGTCCGACAGTGGTTAAACGAGAGATTCCCGGATAGATGGATTGGCAGAAGGGGACCAATTGAATGGCCTCCAAGATCACCGGATTTAATACCTTTAGACTCCTTTCTTTGGGGACATCTTAAATCCACTGTTTATAAAACACAACCTGCTGCTATTGATGATCTTAAAAAGCGAATTGCAGCAGAATGCCGGTCAATTCCCGGTGAAGTTTTCCGAAATGTTAGGGAGGAGTTCGAAAACAGACTTTATTATTGTTTACAGGTAAATGGACAACATTTTGAACAACTTATAAGATAGTGCGTAAGTAGATTCCATGTGTTTTATTGTGGAAATTTCTCTTCCGCAAATAAAAAGTTATTTTTGTCTAAATAATCAATAAATAAGAAATCAATTGTTTAAACTAGATTTTCTTCGTATTATTCAACGATTTTAACTGTGTAACCTACACTTCTAATGATTTGTACTACAAGGAGACCCAGTGCAATAATTTTTGTGTAAACACTAACCTGAAAACCAAAATCACAATGCAGGCAAGTTTAATTGTTTCTGTGAGTTTGAAACGCAATTATTCGGAAACCTTTGGACAAAAAGCTACAAAGTAGGATACGCCCCAAAAGAGAATTGAACGCCCTTTAAAACGATGTGCCACTTGTCCCCCATTCCCATTTAAGATTCTAAGGGTGACATCTACCCCTCCTAAGGGGTTGAAACAAGATGGCTAAAAATATTCATATAAAAAGTGTCCCCTTTACAAGTAAAATTAACGCGTCTTTCCGATTTTTCATATTTTTAACTGCAAAAAATATATTAAGGATGGGAAGTTTTCAAATTGACACCCAAGGGTAACTCAACGATGATTATTGTGACCATATTTCAAACTGTTGACCACCAAGACTAATTGCATTTAGTAGTTTTCTCATTTTTCTATATCCTTCTAAAAGGCAGAAAATATATTCACATTTTTTAAAGCTAAAACGTGAGTTATATTATAGGGGTTAGTTTAGGTAAGTTCGGAGATGCGATTTAATGTATTGTCAGCGTGACCATTGGCCCTTGGAGACTTATCTTTCTATTACTTTGTTAAATTGGTTAACACATATTCTGACAAAGTAATATTATCATCATTTTAGGCGACATGGAATCTGATCACGAGAAACAATCTAGCCCCTCCAAAGTAAAAAGCGAAAAAAGTGAAATAAACATTTCCCATGAAGATCTTTCAGATGTCTCAGATCTTGAAGATTCTATGGGTGGTAACTCAGAAGATGAGGCTAGATTAAAACCCAAAGAAGAAATTGGAAACGAGGTAGATCAGAAAAAGGGAAATGACAAAGTAGTAAATGGAGAAGAACAAAAAACTCAAGCTTCTGACAAAAAGGTAAGTGAAAAGCCTCGACATTTCGAGGAACAAATATGCCCGCCTTGTCTACTAACACTAAAATACGGATTTTCTCAAATTGCATAAAACACTCTGTCTCTGTCAGTTTTGCCTTTAAGATTCGAAGAGTACCAATTTTAATTCCTTCATGCCCTCTATTATATATTGGATTGAACCAAGGGGAAGTGGCTGCAGCAATATTTTGCAATAAACAGCAACTTGTGAGGATGGGATCTGGATCAAATGTGGCACGGAATATTGTATGACCACAAAATTACTCTCAAATGCAGCTGCAAATGCAGTCCAGTCTAAACAAGGCTTAGATTGAGTTTTTGGGACTTCACAACGATCGCATGTTCAAATTCGCCTTCGACGACCCTGTATCAGCTCTGAATGGTAAACCCATCTGGATGTTTTAATTGAAAATTGTCTCAAATAACTGGATACTACCATGACCAGAACAGCATATTTGACGCTTGTGAGTCTCATCTTCGGTATGGCTTGGCTTTTTGAGGATATGCCGTCCTTATATGTCTTCTTTCATTATGCCAAAGGGGGTTATTGGATACACCTGCAAAGTAGTTCCTAGATAACACTCTTGACGCCTATTTCTAGAACAAATCACTTGTATGTCTGTCTATATTGGAGTCTGTAACGTTAATTCATAAAAGTACTTTCATAGGGAAACCTTAGTACCTATTCGAAGATCTGGTCAAGACTGTGTTTTGCTTTCTCTTAGAGCGTATAGTTCTGTGAAAGAAACTAGTTTCAAGCCAGTACACCCTGATCAAGTTGTTGTGAACTGTTATCAACAAAGAATAAGAACGGAAGAGAGATAGCAGCGCTATGCATTTGCTTTAAGTTGTGATTATTAATGCTACCAACGATTTCAACAAGTACAACTGTACTTTTAAACTATGCCCTTCTGTTTTTTTATTGTCAACAGTTTTCATTGAATTGTTTGTTTTCTATGTTTTGTTATATCGAAACTTGTTTTTTATTTTTGTTTACGACGGAGAATAGACGTTTGTTTAGTTTATATTTGTTCTCTAATGTCTTACATTTAGGCATTACCAACATTGTTGAGTTTATGAATAGCTAAATATAATGCAATTTTAGATAGAAACGTATTTCACACATTAAACTATTTGTGTGCTTTAATGAAAGAAAAAAAATTGTCCCTTCCAAATAAATATATATCATTGTGTAATATTTGACGGAATATTGTGATGCATCTAATGCAGAAAATACTTAGTGGTTCGTTTGAACACTGTTATTTTAAAGTAACAATGATTTATTTTTAGACGATAGATACATCATTAAACAGTGCAAGACCCGATGAAGGTGAAGAACAACTAGACTTTGAAGCAGAAGATGGTGAATGTGATGATATAAAATCAAAAGATGGCGATAATAAGGAAGAAAAGGAGGAGGGAGAGGAAGATACTAAAGATAATGAAGGTACAGCCAAAGAAGAAAAAGAACTAGAAGAAGGAGAGGTTGGTGAAAATATGTTTATATGCCGTGTGGTCACGCATAATTTTTTAGGGATAAATGAGATATTTGAGAGGCATATATAGTGTGTTTGTTTTGACAATAAGGAAAGCTCTTAATTTTAGATTGTTTATAAAAAATTGGTCTCTATGAAATGAGATTGTTGTTGCGAAAAATTAGGTTATGTCTAAAAATAAACGTATCACTAACCCTTTTAGATCAGTTAGACTGACATTTTGTCTGATTGTCATCACTTTGGATTTAATTTGAAGTGGATATACGGCATTATTTTAATTGGCATCCTGTATGTCTTGCTGACTATTGTTTGCCCTTAAAATGATATATCGCATTACAGGTTTTATTTGGATTTAATCCCGAAACTGCCATCCTTAATATAACAATTCAAAACCAAAAGGGTGTATTATGCTTCTTTACAGAAATATGTTAAATTAGCTAAAGATCAAATATATAGATTATAGATGTCAGCTGAATTTGCTAACTCGATATAAAATAATTGACCCTTTTATGGACATCCTAATCAGTAGAATAACTAAATGTAAAAATGGTTTTGGATATAAAAAATAAATTTCGAGCTTTGATAGGGTTAGAGAAGTTGCATATTCCAAAGAAAAAAAGCAATTGAGAATCGCTTACTTGTATGCTAGCAATGGCCCAACTTTGTTATTTTAAACAACAATGCTCTCTATATTATAATATTTTCACTTTCTACAATTCTCGTTCGAATTCCAAATAACTTTTTATGTAGCACTCCTATATCTAATATGTATAATTTTTGAGTTCTTAAACTTTATATATCTACCAAATTGAAATTGATTGTATTTTACGAAATATTGAAGTAATCTATGGTCAAGAAACATGTCATTATTTTAAAAGGTTTTCCAATAAGAATAACTTGATTTTTAAACGATATGGTAACCATGGTAATAAAGTTATACTTGTCACTAGTTGTCATTTATGTTCAGTATACTCTATTATTATGGCTAAATACGCACTTCAAGAACGTTTGGTTATTATCCAAAGATTTTATGAAAATATGCGTTGTTTTGTGAACACTTACCGCGCACTTCGCGAAAACTTTGGTCCAAATAATCGCCCTTCTTTGCTTGCCATCGTGGAAGAATTTAAAAATAATTTTACTCTTCACGATGTGAAAACACCAGCAAGACGTCGAAGTGCCAGAACTTGCTTCCCTTTTGAAGTCTTCGAGAAGCAACCCAACCATAAGCAAATTGAAAGGTTAAGTGAAGTGAAGGATCTATGAGCCGTGCCATTGTCACTGTTCACTAGTCACTCGGCGGTGTAGTTGATAACTACGAATCTGTAATTTTACAGGCCATCTTCATGACGTTTCAAGCTTAAATTAAATCAATAGTTTCTTGGTTACTTACCGTCTGTTGTCGGGATTTATTTTGAAAATTGTTTGAATTTTAATGTAGATATGTTCTATATTGTTGTGGAGGATTCATGTTGACCTTACAAATGTTTGCCTCTTTCTCCACATTGACTTACAAACCTTCTTAAATTAGAGCCGCTTGATCTGGCTCCAGGATGTAAACAGCACAAGTGCTAGTTTAGTGACCCTAATGAAGCTGATAAACTTAAAGGAAACTGAAAAACGGTCGACGTTTCGAGGAACAAATCGGCCCCCGTTGTCAAGAACGAATACATCTAAAAATGAAAATGGTTAGTAAATACAGTAAAACAGAAAAAAGCTCTTGCAAAATTGTCAAATTTTGAATTGACTTTGACAAGATTGTCAAGTTTTGAATTGACTTGACAAGATCAATTCAAAACTTGACAATTTTGCAAGAGCTTTTTACTGTTTTACTGTATTTACTAACCATTTTCATTTTTAGATTTGTTCGTTCTTGACAACGGGGGCAGATTTGTTCCTCAACACGTCGACCGTTTTTACAGTTTCCTTTAGGTTTTTCAGCTTCATTAGGGTCACTAAACTAGCACTTGTGCTGTTTACACCCTGGGGCCAGAGCAAGCGGCTCTAATAAATTTAAGAATATTTGTAAGTCAACGTGGCGAAAGAGGCAAACATTTGTAAGGTAAACATTGTTTGAATTTTGTTCCACAAGACTAGATTGATTACCTTTTAGTAGGATTTTTGCCTACTGGATTGGAGACAGTCACATAGACTAGAGGTTCCATACTCTCATAAAATCCTCTTTTAGCGAAAAAGTTTGATAACTTCTTGGCAGACGGCGAATATATAAATACAGTGTAGGGTACCAGCAGACGGTTCATGCAGATATATTGCATACTTTAAGTATTAAATCCTCTTTTATCTTGACACCTTACCTTCAGGTATATATTAAACAAAGTTTGAACAATGTTTCGATGAATTTAATATTTATAAAAGGAAAAAACTTATGTTTTCGCTTAAAGAGTCTAGACACTATTAAATTATGTTATCTTCTATTTGCGAAGTGGTTTTGATTGCCCTGTTAAACTTAAAATTCTACTTCTGGAATCATATCAGTGAACTTTCTTTTTGCTTAAGTATTTAGGATTTTGTGTTGAAACTGGATGCAGCGTTCCCGTAACCAATGAATTGTCTGGTGTTTTAGACGTTTTATATCTTAACATATCCTAATATCGAATTCGTTTGCATTCGGTTCTATTATAATATGTTTGGTTAGAAATGATATATGATCTAGATCCTTAGTTCCTTTATTATTTGAGACTTTTTTTATTGCACTACGAGAATCAGTAAATATAACGCCTTTCGAATATTCGAGGCACAAGGATGCTGCCTTGAGGATTGCCGCAATTTCTGCCGTACAGATTGTAGTATAGTTTGGTAATTTTCAAGAAAAACTACCCAATATTTTGGCAGTAAACCCCGACTCCAGCTTAATTAGACTTTCTTTCTACAGATGCGTCTGTGTATATGTGATAATATTGGTTTAGGTATCTATTCTTCATTTCTAGAAATGTTTGTGGAATATTATATTCATTTATTTTTAAGTTTAGGTCTTCTACTGCAATTGCCATAATTTGATATTCTCTGTTGTATATATATGAAGGCAAAGCTTCATGTTTTTGTATGTCTTCTTCATACTGAAGGATTACAGGCATTACCATTACACAATATGGAAGTTCTCTATTACGGAAGTATCCCATGGACATGTTCATACCTCTCAACTTCACAATATTTTCACAGCATTGTTTTCTTGACTATTCCCTTGTATATATTGAGCAGGGTTTTTGAATCTGATCTCCACTACACTCTAAGTTAATGATCTGGTTAATGATTTAAATCCTGGCATTTATCCTTTTAATTGCTTCATTGCACATCTTCTCAATCTGTTTACTCCAGTTTAATGTATTGGTCAGAATGATACCTAGGTATTTGTATTTTTTCACCCATGGTATAATTTTATCATTGTGTTTTAATATTTCTCTTGGTTGGTCACGTGCTCGGGGTTAAAACATCATGGCTACCGATTTGTCGGGTGATATTCTAAAATTGAGATTCGTGAAAAAGTTTGTCATTAAAGTTAGAGATTCGTTCATCCTGTTTATCATATCATCATCCTTTCCATCCAATATCAAGACAAAATCATCAGGGTATTGTAACAATTTAATCTCTCCATTCTTTATGCCATGTAGTTTACTTGTGTAAATATTAAATAAAAGGGAGCTCATGGGTGATCCCTCAGCTAGCCCTACCAGTATATTTTTTGTCCCTATGAAGGTAACATCATTATCTAAAATATAAATGTTTTTCTGTTGTGTAGAGTTTGAAAAATTAAGTTTGCTATATCAGCTGAGAGGTCGGCCTTCAACAATTCATTATACAATTTTTATATGTCAACATGATCGTATGCTGCCTGAAAGTTTTTTGTATATTTAATGTTAAGTTGATTAATGTTTCCAAGCATCCTTTTCCTCTTCTAAACCCTATTTGATATCTTGGAAAATTCCAATTCCCATTCAATCCTGCTTTTTATAATTGTTTCTAATGTTTTGTTCATGCAGGAATTTAGCGCTATAGCTCTAAAGCTATTTGGGAATTCGGGATCTTTATCTTTTTTGATGACTGGATATATCAATTTTTGTTTCCATTGATAAGGGATTTTTCCACCATATAAGCACAGATTAAACTGTTTTATTATTTCCTCCTTGCCCACCATGGGGAGGTTTTTATCATGGAATAATATATATTGTCAAGGCCAGCAGCTGAGTCTTTTTTCCTTAGTGTAACAAATTTTAGTTCTGTAAATATTTTTCTTTGCTTATTGATAATGTATTTTTTTTAATCTAATTATTGAATGATTTACCTCATTTGTATACAAAGGCTCTGCTGGTACCTGATGATTTCTTTTGCATTATTTTGTGTTATCTTATTTTGATTAATTGTACGTCCATTACCTTATTGCATAACTTTACCTTACTTTGTTCAATTTTAGTTTGGTTCACCTATTACTTGCTTTATTTTCAGTTGTCATTAAGGCGAGCTGACATTATTTGATTGATAGTTGGTAATTTGCTTCACTTGTTAATCTGTTAATTGATTTCATTGAATTAATCTCATAATTGGTTTCACTAGTTAATTTGTTAATTAGTTTCATAATTGGCTTACTTTATTTATAATTTAATTTCACTAAATTAATTTATTGATTATCTTAATTGATTTTGTGTGTTGATTGAATTCATTAATTAAACATTTGTTAATGGACAATCTTTTATATTTTTATCTTGGCTTTTGATTGGCAGTGAGTTATTTTTTTTTGCTTTTCACTGATTTCATATTATAGATTTATTGAAATATAATTATTTCATTGTTATAAATTATTGATTTCTTATCTCTCACCTTACATGGTGTTTATACAGAACTTCAGTAGCAGGACACTGACAACGTTTAACACGTAACCATAATTTCCCAATACACCTGCTGCAGGTTTTTTTTTGTCTAATACGTCACTATTTGTAAACTTATTTGTTTATGAGGAGTAGTAAAAAGCACATTATAGGCAGCTTGCAGTTCGACTAGTAGAGAGCTGCTGGCGCTCTTAACCAAACTCATCTCTCACTGAACAGCAGAATTTGGACACTCCTTATCATCTTAAATAAGTAATTTCTAATTACTGGTCTTGAACTCGTTTGTTTTTTATTATTCATACTACTTTTACTTTAATATTATTTTATCTTACTTTCTGCTAATAAATAAAAAGAATTTGGCAAATTATAAATTTAACCGTTTTTATGCAGTAACTGAACTGAATTGTGCATCCTAAAAAATGTAAAATTTCTTACCCTTTTAAAATAATTTTGTCAAACATTTTATAAAATAGTTCCTTAGAAGTTGTAGATATATATTTACCGTAAAATTTTTAACATAAGATATGCTACATGAAAATTACTTATAATTTCAGGAATTCAAAATAGATTAAATATATAGAACGTCTTGTTTAAAATAGCAAAGTTGATGCCGTTTCTGACGTAACGTGAAGCCATTTTCAATCGTTTTTCCTTTAGAATGTAAACCGTACCTATCCCTATCGATGATCCAAATTTCATTTTTGTATCTAAAACCGTTTCACTATGGAATGGTGGACAGTGGTCTCATTGTCACCCGGTTAATACGTTCATTAACCCAACAGAAGAAATTCTACTTATAGAGATTCATAGCCCAGAAAAAGTGATTCAGTTAGTATAAATTAATCCCTACTTTATAAACGGACCCAGTATAAATATGTAGTAATGAAATTAATTGAATCTTTTTTAAACTATCCAAGCACGTCTCTTATGCATTCTGTCGGAGCTCCTGCATAGTACTTGCCCAACTAATTATTGTGGACATATAAAAGTCAAAGTCTGAAAATCGAAAGAATATTTATAATATTATATTATCAAGCATGGTCGTTTATTTATTTATAATTTGCATTTACAACTAAAGTACTTTAAGAGAAAGATTCACAATATTTGCGTGAGATCAAATGAAAAGGTAACATACAAATACACTTTATTTGGCTACTCAGGATAATACCATCTTCTTTCGCTCAACTTATGCTTTATTGTAAACAAAGATAGTAAATGGTGGCCCGGTTGACATCATAGAACTTCGACATTGCATTGTTAGTTTAGGTTAGCGCAATATCGCGCGTATTTGCAAACATAGCGTCGGCATGTTTGTAAAGCAAGATAGAGGTATCAAACCTGGTATATTCAGAACCAGTAACGAACGGAGTACCTGGAAAATGAACTGTACACTGGGCGATCCATTTAGAAAATCAAAATTTGATATTTTTGACAGGTTTGCGATGATCATTTATTTGTTCTCCTAAAAAATGCTAGCCATTCATGAAAAACGTTGATAACATTGATTTCCTAGCTATAAAAATGCTACTTGGGGTACTCCAAAATATAAGGGAAACCTTGTACACTTTAAACTTTTCTCAAGGAGTAATGACTTGAAAAATATAACATTACTAGATGCAGATCCTCTATTCAGCATAAGACATCCTATGTTTCAGCGTTTGTTTGCGCTAATTCATATTGACGGCATCAGTTTCAGAACTAAAGGCAGCGAAATCGATCGTGAATTCTGGTTACCAGCTTTTGTGAGGTCTACATACATAAGAATATTTATATTTTAGTGTATTTGGTATGAGCTTCAAATGTGTTAACATGACAGTTATAAGACATCCTATGTTTCAGCGTCTGTTTGCGCTAATTCATATTGACAGCGTCAGTTTCAGAACTAAAGGTAGCGAAATCAACCGTGAATTCTGGTTGTATCGGAAGTGACGAAAAGAGGACAATTACTTGAAGACGTTTATCTTGTCAGATATATTCTTTCCAAGTCCCAATATTCTTTGTAAAAACCTGTTAGAGATATTTAGCGGGACCCAGCTTTTGTGAGGTCTACAGAGATAAGAATATTTATATTTTAG
>JAEQML010080587.1:0-11537 GCA_016904865.1 Pissodes strobi | reverse complement strand
CCGATCTAACGGTATGCAACTCGACTAGTTTTTTACAAAAAAAAAATAATTCGATCCGTCTCTTAATCCCCGATCTAGCGCGGTTAGTTTCACTTAGTTAAGTCATTTCAACCGGTTCCGATACGTTATAATCAATGGTAATGGATTGGGTGAGTTTTGGTTAGTCGTTCAATCAACTTTCGGTTAGTGTCACTTATTTTATTCATTTGAGCCGGTTCCGAAACGTTATAATCAATTTTAATAGATTTGGTTAGTTTGGTTAGTCGTCCAATCACTTTCTGTTAGTTTTAATTTATTTTAGTCGTTTGAACCGGTTCCGATACGTTTAACCAATTTTAATGTTTTTGCTTAGTCGCTAATATTCAGTTAATTTGGTTTATTTTTAACTTACTTTAATATTTTTAATCTGTTCGGATACGTTTTAGCACTTTTCGGTGCTTTTTGTTACTTTTGGTTAATTTTGGTCAGTCGTTCAATCAACTTTCGGTTAATTTCAATTAGCCTATTTTAGTCATTTGAACCGCTGCCGATGCCGGTAGGTACGTTATAACCAATTTTTACGTTTTTGGTTAATTTTAGTTAGTCGCCAAAAATCAGTTAATTTGGGTTAGTTTTAACTTACTTTAATGTTTTAAACTATTCCGATACGCTGTAGCCTTTTTAGTGCTTTTGGCTAGTTTTGTTTAGTCGCTCAATAAACTTTCAGTTAATTTCATTTAATTTATTTTAGTCACTTGAACCGACCCCGATACGTTACAATCAAATTTAATGTTTTCGTTTAGTTTTGGTTAGTCGCCAAAATTCGGTTCATTTAATTTGCCTTATACGGTTTAGCCCTTCTTGGTGGTTTTGGTTAGTTGTTCAATCAACTTTCGGTTAGTTTCAGTTAGTTCCAATTTATTTTAGTAATTTGAACCGGATCCGATACGTTATAACCAATTTTAATGTTACTTTACAAGTACTTATTACAAGTACTTACTTTAATTTTTTTAATCTGTTCCGATGCATTTTAGTTCTTTTTGGTGTTTTTGATTACTTTTGGTTAGTTTGGGTTAGTAGTTCATCACGCATATGACATCATGTGTGGCAAATGTAGCATGCACTTTTTCGCAATTTGATGCCCCATAACAGAAAAACAGAAACATTTTCAATGTTAAAAGTACTATGGCAGACGTAGCGCGAAGAGGCTATAAATTTAGTTTACTAGCTTAATATGTCCTTTTTTATATTTAAATTCCCACAATATTTGTCAGGTACTTTGAACCTTCTGCTTTATAGATGTTTTAATAGATAAATCAAGTTACAAACTGTCAAATAAATTATTTTAATTGGTGTTAACTTTATTTATAATGTTTTTGAATTTAGTATACGTTACTATTTTATATAACTTTAATACATAGTTTTATTCATTTGAATCATGTATTAAAAATTACCTTAATCCCTCTTTGAAATATCATGTAACCGAGGAAATAATTTTGCATCAGCTAATACTTTTTGAATCTCCCCTCACAGACTGCTCGCTGCTGCAGGTAGAGAAAAAACTAATTTTTTACCGTGCTGCGGCTCTTGCGTTTGATCCAAAAACATGAAACGATTTTTGCTGAGTGAAGCTACTCGATATTATTTGTACTCTGTCGTAGCTTTCGATCTATCTTAGGATTGCCGGATAAATGTGGTTCCACTAGTGTTTAGATTGGCTATGATTAAAAATGACTTTTTCATTCTTCCTACATTTCGTCTTCTCTCGATTTAAAGGCATTACATGCTCGAGGTAGACTGTTTCCTTTATTTTGATTTCATTTATTACCGGTAGACGGGTGCTTGTTCTAACGAAAACTTCTGTCAGTGGTTTCGATAGTTCTGCCTATGCGGAGCATTCGTCTCTTATATCACATTTCAAATGCGTACAATTTTTTAAGGTCCTCCTGTTTTAGGGTCCACCCTTCATAGCCGTATATGATTAGATATATAGCATCTTTAGTGATATTGATCATACTGCAAAAGACATGCTTGGACTATAGAACACACTGCCCATTTGAAGCCACTCAATTGAATCCTGTCTCCCTATGTTTCAAAATCGTTCAGACAATCCCGTGCTTGTTTAGCATAATATTGTGGTGCACCGTTTTGTTGCAGCCATATTTTGTTATTTCGTACTGCAACGTTTTTTTATCGTTTTATTCATTATCAGTTTTAAATTACTTTAAAGAAGGTAACTTTCGAGGATTTGGAAATAGCATCGCAAGAGCAGTAACAATTTGATTTCTCAAGAGCTACAAATATCTGATGTCAGCCCAATTATTATTTTTTTGCCAGGATTGAGTGAGCTGTTCCCAGATCCCACGACGATTTTCTCTAGCCTAATAACAAAAATTATGCCGATTAACATTTTCGTTAAGGCAGAACGTCGATTCATCGGAAAGCATTATTTAAATAATAAAATTTGGAGTAGCATTACATCGTTCGATCATCTCCCCACAGAATTCTAAACCTCTGTTAAATTCATCCTGAGAGGATTCTTGAATCAGTTTAATTTTGCATGGGTAGAACTTCCCACTCTTCACTAGGCTATCTGTCAATATATGCGATGTATTGTTATACAAGCTGATAATTCGGGTAGAAGGGTGTGGATCTTCCTCTTTGCAGAGCAAAATGTTTAAACCTTTATCACCGCTTGTCGCAGTTTTAGGACACCCAGATCTTGAAACGTCTTTTACATGGCCCGTTGCGCTGTATTTCTTTAAAACTTTGTTATTTGTGGATCGTGCTATTGTGAACTACTAAAATGCATAAACTACCAAGTAAACATCACCCTATCCTAAGTTAAAACTTGAACTTGGAAAATATTATGTTATATGTTAAAGCAAGCGATTATAAACCTTAAACGTGCAACGATCACCACATTTTATTATATCAATACGCAAACAAATCATCAGTTCGGGAGACTTTGTTCTCAACCAAACCAGTTCCCTTCAGGCACATATGTGCATAGTGTCCTAACCTGTAACCTTATTTCTTACCTAAATCCGAGTTTCGCAGCACACATGTGCATTTACTTGGCGTTATCCGCCTAAAGTAGTAGAAGTCGAATCTACAATAAATTTGTCAAAGTTCTAATGAAGATAATTTCAAACTGGAACCTGCCAAGTAGTTAAAATGTAATGTAAACTCTGAGCGGAATTAAATCAAACATAATTAAAACACAAGAAAACTCTTACAAGAACTATAATGTAAAACAGTGACCAAAGATCTATAAGCAATTCAAAAGTATATCTCAATTGAAAACACAGGCACACCTTAGTAATCAGGTACAGGGTAAATTTATGAAGTCTTTACCCAATAGACATTGTTATTGTTTTCAACTGAAGTTCCTTCTTTATTATCTCTTCTCACCTGGCGTAGATCGATCTCGAATCTGAGCTACATAACTTGCTCTTCATCCAAGGCCTGATGTAACGTCATACACGTCGTGACCGTAAAACTTTATTATATCAAGTGACGCAAGTCGCACTATAAACAATTTTAAGTACACCGTCAGTCTCAAGACTTACACTATTTGGTATATCTGACACTTTTGCATCTTGTTGGTATACTTATGCGATCATCCCTAAGACTACTTACTTAAAAAGACAAAGTCTGCCATTCATAATTTTCTAGAAAACTGCATCGTAAACCACAGACTGTGAAACTGTGGTACAGAAAGTGGCTAGTGGGTAAACAAACTTAGGCGTAGCATTTTTATTTTTCCTAATATTTTTCTTTCACCAAAATTCAAATCTAAATCGATTACGCAAAAACTAAAAATGGGAATTTGTGAGTCGTTTATTATAGAGTTCGATTCTTAAATTAAATCTGAATATTGAAATATTGAGAAATTTGAGACTGACAATTTTCAAGTTTGGAAGCGAATTTTTTTAGCACATAATATAAATTTGATTGTCTTGGGTAGGAATGCTATTTAAATGTATTGAAAAGTCTTTATTAATATTTTAGAAGGATACTAAATCATAAAAGATTAAAAGTCAATAAAGTTCCATCACCATACCTCCAATTATTTTGTTCAGACTGATTGGGTATCAAAACTGATATGAAAAAAAGGTATCGACAATTTCGAACACCAAAACTCTGGCACGTGCAGCCACAGAATTGATTATAACGTATCGAAACCGGTTTAAATGACTAAAATAAATTGGAACTAACTGAAAGTAACCGAAAGTTGTTTGAATGACTAACCAAAAGTAACAAAAAGCACCAAAACGGGCTAAAACGTTTGGTCATAATTAAGGTACCGGAACCGGTTGAATGACTATAACCAAAACTAACTAAAAGAAGCACAACGGGCTAAAACCTATCAGAACACATTAAAAATGTTAAAGTTAATTAAAACTAACCGAAATTAACCGAATTTTGCCGATTAACCAAAACTAACCAAAAACGGTAAAATTGCTTATAGCGTACCGGCACCGGATGAAATGACTAAAATATATTAAAACCAACTGAAATTTACCGACTGTTGATTGAACGACTAACCAAAACTAACCAAAAGCATCAAAAATAGCTAAAACGTATCGAAACAGATTAAAAATGTTAAAGTAAGTTGAAACTAACTCCGAATTTTGGCGACTAGATAAAATTAAACAAAGACATTTAAATTGGTTATGATGACGTACCGGAATCGGTTCAAATGCCTAAAATAAATTGGAACTAACTGAGAGTAATCGAAAGTTGATTGAATGACTAACCAAAACTAACCAAAAGTGAATAAAAGCACCAAACGTGCTAAAAGATATCAGAACAGATTAAAAATGTTAAAGTAAGTTAAAACTAACCCAAATTAACCCAATTTTGGCGACTAACCAAAACTAACCAAAAATATTAAAATTGCATATAACGCACCGGAACCGGTTTAAATGACTAATATATATTAAAACTAACTGAACTTTACCGGTAGTTGATTGAACGACTAACCAAAACTAATTAAAAGTAACCAAAAGCACTAAGAAGGGCCAAAACGTATCGGAACATTAAAAATATTAAAGAACCTCGACACTAATCCAAATTAACCGAATTTTGGCGACTGTCAAAAACATTTAAGTTGGTGATAATGTACCGGAACAAGTTCAAATGACTAAAATAAATTGGAACTAACTGAAAGTAACCGAAAGTTGATTAAATGACTAACTTAAACTAACCAAAAGCACCAAAACGGGCTAAAACGTACCGGTATAGGTTACAAAAATTAAAGTAAATTAAAACCAACCAAAACGAACCGAATTTTGGGGACTAACCAAACATCTTAAAGGACCCCGCACACTTTTAATGGGATTTTAAAGAATGACGGAATTTGATGAAATTTTAGTATGTTGTAGTTCTTGGCCTCCTGATGAAAATGTCCCATGGGCCCAAAACGATCCTATGATTGGTTTCCGAGATACAGTGGCGGGTAGGGGTTCCTTCGAAAAAAACAAATACATTTATTTTTATCTTAAGGGGCTGTGTTAGATGTCACGTGATAATTTTTATGTACAGAGGGTACTAAAGCGGGGTTTTAGTGCATTTTGCCGAAAGTTCCAAACCCCAACATAGTACAGGGGGTACTCAAAAAGTATAAGTAGTTTTATTTGTTTTTATACTTTCTAAAAACTGACAAAAGCCAACCTTAGCTTGCGAAAACCATAAAAAATATATTTTTTTCTAATTAAGTAATTATTTGTATACTAACAAAAAGTGGTATGTATGTACAATGTTATTTAAAAATTGAACATTTTAAATAATCTCTGGTAAGATATTTTCTTCGATATTTCCAACATCTTCGACACACTTTAGAGCATTATTGCTTGGATATTTAACTATATCTTGATGTCGAGCATATCTTAAATACCAAATAACACTTGCAATGTGGCAGCACATACCTACCACTCGTGCTCCGGTTACACAAGTGTAGTAGTACCCCTTTCTTTCGTTGAGTGTATCATTGTATTTAACAAATAGTTGATATTTTGTTGCATTTTTGTGTCTGGCAAAAATCGTGACTTTTATTAAATTATTTATGTTTAGCCCTGTATCCATTTGCATAAGATAACCCCTATGTTCTCCAATATTTTCCTGTATATATGAGGGTGACATCTTTAACTGAAACACTCCAAATGTAAGGTGTCGTAAGTCTGCAAGATCTAATATGGGAAATTCCAATGGATCATTTTCTAGTTCCTGCCTGTATTTTTATGGCCTGTCTTAGTCTAGTAGTTTGGGTTAGCGATTTTAAATAGGGTTCGAAAAAAACTAAGATATTTTTTAATTATTTTATATATAGAAAAACGAATGCAAAAAATGTTAATAACAAATATTTCATTTCTTTAATCTTTAAAAAAATAACAGAGTTGAATGCCAATATAGCTGCTCTCCTAGCGTTTGAACTTGCAAACTTATGGATAACGTCGTTAAAATCTATTTTAAAAGTTAAATCGGAATTAATATACATCATTGATAGATATGACATTTTCTTTTCATTCAGAACATCTTTTAATCCTTTCCCACTTGCAGCAGGGATTGTAAGATATATTCTTAGGGCAACGTCCATAGTAGGGAAGGTGGTTTCAGTATTTCTATTTCTTATTAATTTAAGCATCTCTTTTGGAATAAAAAGGCGATCAACAATTTCCTTAATAAAATAATGGAAGTGCACACATTCTTCTGGAAAATCATTGTGAAGATCATCAGGAGCGGTGTGGTGGGGCTGGTGGGAGAGTAATTACGTAATACCGGATACTTGTAACCAAGCGGCAGGAAGAAAAAGCAGGTACATAGATCAGTTTTGCCAGATTGTGGTAAATTAGGGTATTTTTATAAAGTTTTGCGACTGCGCCTTGCGACATTTTTTTTATCACGAAAAAATAATTATTTTTTTGTTTGTTTTTTGGCATGTTATCTTTCGTGGCCTGTAGGCCATGGCCTATTTGGTCCAACGAAAAAAACGTCACTACCCATACCCGCCACTGTATCTCGGAAACCAATCATAGGATCGTTTTGGGCCCATGGAACCTTTTTATCAGGGGGTCAAGAACTAGCTAATAAAATGCGTCAAAAAGCGCAAGAGCCGAACCACCTACAACATTTTATTGAAGAAAATGCTTTAATTAGAAGAAACTAGAAAATGATCCATTGGAATTTCCCATATTAGATCTTGCAGACTTACGACACCTTACATTTGGAGTGTTTCAGTTAAACATATCACCCTCATATATACAGGACAATATTGGAGAACATAGGGGTCATCTTATGCAAATAGATACAGGGCTAAACATAAATAATTTAATAAGAGTCAGGATTTTTTCCACACACAAAAATGCAACAAAATATCAACTATTTGTTAAATACAATAACACACGCAACGAAATAAAGAGGTACTACTGCACTTGTGCAACCGGAGAACGAGTGATAGGTATGTGTTGCCACATTGCAAGTGTTATTTGGTATTTAAGTTATGCTCGACATCAAGATATAGTTAAATATCCAAGCAATAATGCTCTAGAGTGTGTCGAAGATGTTGGAAATCTCGAAGAAAATATCTTACCAGAGATTATTTAAAATGTTCAATTTTTAAATAACATTGTACATACATACCACTTTTTGTTAGTATACAAATAATTACTTAATTAGAAAAAAATATATTTTTTATGGTTTTCGCAAGCTAAGGTTGGCTTTTGTCAGTTTTTAGAAAGTATAAAAACAAATTAAAATACTTATACTTTTTGAGTATTCCCTGTACTATGTTGGGGTTTGGAACCCCGTTTTAGTACCCCCTGTACATAAAAATTATCGCGTGATATCTAACACAGCCACTTAAGATAAAAATTAATTTATTTGTGTTTTCCAGGGAAACCCTACCCGCCACTGTATCTCGGAAACCAGTCATAGGTTCGTTTTGGGCCCATGGGACATTTTCATCAGAAGGCCAAGAACTACAACATACTAAAATTTTATCAAATTCCGTCATTCTTTAAAACCCCCCTTTGATTATAACGTTCAAATGGCTAAAATAAATTTGAACTAACTGAAATTAACCAAAAGTTGTTTGAACGACTAACCGAAAATGACTAAAAATAACCAACGGCAGCAAAACGGGCTAAAACGAATCGGAACAGGTTAAAAATATTACAGTAATGTTATAGCTAATTTATATATTAATATATTTTCCTATATACAAGTGGAGGGTAATTTTTTTAGGTCTTCATTTCTGCACCTTTCTTTATTTATTTTTTAACTATGATAATCTTTAATATCAATCTTAAAAATGCATTTCTTCAATTAAAAATATTATAAACACTCGTAAATATACAAAATATTTACTTTTTTAATCTCTGCTTTTAAAAACTATTTGAATTATAACACAAATCACATTTTTGCTTTTTTATTCATCATTTTCAGTGTCCCCCCGGTTGCATCTTTGCGGAGGACTGTGAATTTTTATTAAATAAAAATTAAATATATTGTAATACACCATAATACTAAATCAAATCGCTCATTTAGGATAGTATATACATACTTTTATCGTAATAGATGTAAAATTGCTGTTTTTAATATTCTAATGGCGTTTAAAATGTTCCAATAATTAAATGTACTACTGATTTTGCTGTTGAAAAATCAAAAATAATAATCACAACAATAAAAAAACTCAAAAGAACAAAACAAAGCAAAGATAGAGATTAAGAAAATACTAGGAAAAATTATTTTGGAACATTTTTGACAAGTTTTTAAGTCCTGAAATTTTATTTTAAGTATACAACGCTTATTTAAACAATCTTGAATAACTAAGTATACAAAAGTGTATTCATTTCTAAATAAGACAGCTTTTGTAATTAAACTTCTTACGCTTGGTTTCTGAGAAGATTCAAGCTTATTAAGTTTCATAATGTATCCTGATTTTAAAATAATTTGTTAACACTAATTTTATTAATTCGGTTCCATGGCAATTTAACGAGTCATGTTCATATATGTGGTCCTCAAACCAGTCCAGTAAAAGTAGATGGCAAAGTTTTAAAAGTATTTATATGCAATATATCATTCAGTTTTCAGAAGTGTGTTTATAATGCGCGCACAAGTCTAGGACTCGTCAGGCGGTAGGACTCTTGTAGACGATTAAGACGAAAATATTATCAATTATGCTAGATTCGTGGGATGTCAATGAAATGACATTTAATACTCACCGATGAAACAAAAGTTTTGGAAAATTCCGACTTGTTTTCTTGCAAACTCTACAATGATGAACCATGAAAAAGTATTAAATACTGATTTGCCACAAAAAGTCTTAAGTCTTACAAAGCACTAAAGAACACCACAGGATAGTAACAGATTCAAAACATGCAGTTTTACTACGACTAATACGCCATGTTGTTATTCGGCCGGAATCGGCCGAAAGTAGACGAGACGTAGCCGAGGCAGCCGAGGCAGCCATGCGGCATTGCCACTTTTATTTATAGAAATTCCCCGCATGCTTGATGACAATATTTCACATTCTAAAGTAGGTAATTACGTATATTTCTTTTGTTAACTAACGTAGATTTAAATTAGGTATTTATAGAATAACAAATGTAACATGGTGCAATAAATTTAAAATAGTAAGTGCTATTTACAAACAAAATATACCTCCTTGAGAATTAAATTCACTGATTAATAAGGAAATAAGGCAAACATGCTCTTGTACCACAGTGTGTGTTAGAATGTGATCTAATTTTGGGGTACATACAAAAAGTAAATACATGTATCTTTATTATTTTATTTTATCTAATGTTGACCTCGATCACCATAACTTAATATCATTAATATTTCTATTCGTTACTAAATTTATTTCACTAAGAATCTAATAATTTGTATGGAAATTAATATAATTTTCTAAAATACTACAAGATACTTAAGACGCTACTAACCTATTAAAACTGATAAACTAATAGAAATACCTTATAAAAACATTGTTCAATATTAGTGCCAAAAATTCCTAATACTATTCTATCAGTTTTCTTAGATAAGCAGTTTTTATAATATTTTAACACAACTATTAAAAAAATGGTTGGGTTTAGACATTAAGTACCATACCACCATGTCAAAGTTATTTAGAATTCTTTGAGGGATCATTTTGTTGAATAATATTGTATATTATTAAAATAAGTATTTTTATATTAATTGCTGCAAAACTGTAAACAACGCAACATTACAAATATCACTGGGAGCTCCTCCATAATATATCACATCTTAGCTAAATCGGGAAAGCGGTGTTTAAGAAAGCGTTCCAGACTTTTTCAAAATACTGTATATTCTAATAATACTATTTTGAATAATTCTTTAGCTCCCAAACTTATTAAGAGTAATGTAGTTGCTATATAATTTCTTTAATATTCAAAAAAGAACTAAATTATTACTTCCAAGTTAGTGGTTTCGCAAGGAATCGAATATTAGGCGAAATTATTCCATTTCAAATTGGCAGCGGAAATTATTCAGCAGAAGGAAATTTGCCCAAAGCCTGTAATTTAAATAAATGTTGACATCTCAATTCTCTATTGGTACTAGAGTATTAAATTGCACGTGTATTACGTTCGTGTAGCCTGGGGATGAAGAGAATACTGATTTCCCTTTAGCTACGGGAACAGCTTTGCTTCGTTATATTGTGTCCTATATATTTAAGAGGCTCCATTCATAAAATTGTGAATTACATATTTATATATTTATGTAGTTATCTATTTATTTATTAAGTTCAATATCTGCAGCATTAGCCAGTTATTTTTTGGTTCTTTAATAACGAATTTAAAAAAAAAACAATAAATTCAATTGACAGAGAACTTTATTACTCGGTGTTACAACGAAAGCTAAGTACTAGGTCGAACAAAGTCAAGTAAAAAGTTGTTGTTGCAAACAGGTGCACCTATATTTCTAACCTTCGGTGCATCTCGGTGCATTGAGTACATTGCGATAACAAACTGCTAACTCCATGGTTCTCACGGCTTCTGGGGACCATTGGCGTATCATAACTCCTCCACCCTTAGAGGAAAATCCGGGGGGTAACCACTGGATTGGAGAGAGGCATGGCTTGTAGGGGTACTTCTGCATCTCCATCCTGGTTTTCGGCAATCGGTACTTCTTTTTTCTTAAGTCTCCTTCTTACATAAATGACAGCAAAAACAATAATAGCTAATAGGAGTAAAATACAAATTAGTATTAACCAAATATTGTTATTCTGTCCAAAAATGTCATCGTTTGAAATATTGTTTAATTTCTGTTTTTGAGTATCGAGCGCACTTCTTACATTATTAAGTTCGTCCATGTTAATACTATTTATTTTAATTGGTTTTATATTTGAAGTATCTTGCTCGAAATAAAAGTCACTTTTAATATTTAGTTTTGGCAGTTCAATATTCTTAAAATGATTTTGGATATTTTGATAGTTTTTTATTTTTATATTACCGATTTGCACTTCACAATCAGAGTCAATGTCTATTAGAAATGTTCCATTAATTATTTTATTTTCGCGATTATTTCCGCATTTT
>JAEQML010080586.1:0-11537 GCA_016904865.1 Pissodes strobi | reverse complement strand
TGATTAGTTTCATCATTTGTTAAAAATAATAAGTCAATATGTATTTCTTTTTCTTGTTTTACAATTGTTAATGGACAAATATTAAACTTTTCATAACAATATACATTTAAAGCAAAATCAACCCTTTTTTCAAATTTTTCAATATCTTTTATTTTTACAGAAAATTCAATGTCTTTAAGTTCATTATCAAATTTATGTACATATTCCCTATATTTTGAAACTCTTTGTGAATTTGGTTGTGGAGTATGCAAAGCTGATAAAATTGACCAAAGAAAGCATTTTTATTGTCATCATCTTTTTTAACATTTATGCAAGCTTTTTTATTAGCAATTTCTGGTGGAAGTTCTATATAAGATGAACCACATAATGGTATATATGTATTAATTCTAAGTTCTAGTCCCTCAATTCTATTTAATTGCCAATTTGATCCTTTAGCTTCAAATTCTCCAATTTCTCTTATTATTTTGTTAGAAGCATTCGAATAGTATTCATTTAAGTTTGTTGATCTTCTTTTAATTTAATTTTCTGATTTAAAATTAAAAACATTTGTTTCAGAATTATTTCCTTGACCTCTTTTATATGTTGCAGTAAGATATAAATTTGTTTTAAAATTATATGTCTTCAATTTATTTTTAATTTTACCCAATACACGATTTCGATTATTTTCTAAAAATTTTAAAGGTTCAATATTTTCTTCATTTTTAATATATAAAGTTTGCAATCTAGATCGAAAAGCTGATTTTATTTCACTTGGTATAATTCTTTCTTTGGGTTTCTCAAATATACTATCATCAAAAGTATTTACTATATTTATATTATGTATTTTAGATTTAATATGCTTTCCAAAATTTGTTTTTTGTAAATTTTTTATACAAACGTCACAATATTTTTTATGTATATTTCTTCTTGGTGTTGAATTATATCTCCTTTAATTTCTATTAGCATTTCTAATATGTGATTGAGTTGATAAATGTTTGGTCCATAATTTTTTTGAAATATCGTTTTCACAATCACTACAATATATTTTTATCTTATTTTGATGTTGTAAACTATTAAGATGTCTGTCCCAGTTTCTTTTTAATATATCTTTATTAACAGTGTAACAATGTCGTGATGACATCTTTATTTATAAGAAATTTTTTTTTCAAAAATTTATTTTTGAATCTCACAATTTTTAGTGTAAAAATTATTTTTTATAAAGGAATTCTAAAATTAAAACGATTTTTATATTTGCTTTGAAAGGTAAATTTTTCCGGTACAAATTTTACAATAATAAGAAAAATCGTTTCCACTTTTATAAAATTCTTTATATGACTTTTCTTCTAGACAACGACGCTGTGGTTGTTGACCTTCGTCTAGATTTAGTTAAGTTTATACAGTTCTCTAAATTTTATACGATTTAAAAAAAATTGACTGCGCTTTTCCGGAGACTCAAATGTGGTGATTCCTCAAATTTTCATGGTTTTATCTCAACCAGAACTGTATAAACTCAACTAAATCTAGACGAAGGTCGCTAACCACAGCTTTAGTGTTTTGGGTTATTTTCGTTGATTTTGAGGGCATTTTATATGAATTTGGTATGAATTTTAGCTCAATAAATTAAAATGTTATACGATTTAAAAAAAAGGCCTAACCAAAAACATTTAACCTAAAGATACCCGACAACTCATTCATAAAAATCCGAAATCTTGCAAAAATATCAACAAAACGATTGTCCCGCCTCCTTATATTTTTATGAATCGTGTACAAACTTTTGTCAAACTTCGTCCCCATTGCTAAATGTAGTATTGCCCGCCCCGGCCTGAACGAAAGCAAGGACAGTTCATAGACGTAGACTTTGAAAATGTGAGTCCATCATAATAATAATTTCAATAAAGTAAATACGTTTAATTTGAAATGATGGTATTTATTCGAGTGCATTATTTAAAATATATTTATGTTTTATTTATAGTGTGTGGGTTAGATTGAATTAGTTTGGATTAGATATGGGTTTTGAAGGTTAGTTAACACAAAATAGTTATTTTGCTGTGTCACGAAATTTTTCCGTGTCCTTGCAAAACCACTGCGATGAAACCAAAGAAGTATTTAGTTCAAAAATGATTTAATAGAGGTTGGTAAATGACTGCAAACATATCAGATTATCCATTAATATCACATACATAGGTAAGTATTATAAAATATTAATTAATCACATCACAAAATGGTGCCCACTGTACTACTGTCTTTCATTTACTTTTACTTACTTGTGGAAACTCAGGTTCGGATGATAATAGCTGGAGATTTTGCATACCTCACACCGCAAGACCATCGTTACTTTGATATAAAGTTTATAAAAAATATTTATAGGAAATCACTCACGAAATACAAAAAAGCTACACGTCGCGTCGCACAAATTCAGGCTTTAAAACGTCCTTTTGAAACCAAACAAAACTGGGCGAAGAGTGCTATTTTGCACGTTTTTTAATGAAAAACATTTATTTATTCAAGTCGCGATCAAAAGTTGGACGGCCATCTTGTTACTTTTGACGTCTGTATTATTAGGAATCCCATTCAAAACGGTGTCGAAATATTTGCTAGTGAGCTTTGACATTGCACAATTTTGTTAATATCATAGCAACCAGTCATCAAAAATAGTGTCGAAAAGAGCTTCTTTTCGACACAACTTTGCGTATCGAAAAGACTTCTTTATGATACCAAAATAGAAATAGTATATTGTGCAACAAGTGCTGAAAATAAGACTTTTCACACGAATGAGACAGTTTGGTGACACGAGCCGTAAGCGAGTGGCATAAAGTCTCATGAGTGTAAAAAGTCTTTTCAGCACGTGTAGCACACTATACTTTTTCTACGACTGCTACATACAGGGTGCCCCACTGGGAGTGTGGTAGAAAATTACATGTTATATGGGAAACATTTTTATTATTGATTTATCAGAAAATTTTATTCCTAATGAAAGAAGCTACGTGAGTAAGAGATTCTCGATAAACTATAACTAGGGGCACAGTCCTAAAATGGGGCCACCGGAGTGGGGTCTCTATTTTCCAAATATTTTGAAAAAGAGGCTCCGAGGGCGAAGCCCTAAAATGTGGCCCCAGGGGGGCGAAACCCTAGAAGGGGGCCTATGGTTCGGGAGTCCCATTTTTTACAGATTTAGCAATGGAGCCCCCGGGGGCGAAGCCCTAAAATGGGGCCCCAAGTCTTAAAAGGGGGCCTCTGGTATAAGAGTTCCATTTTCTACAGTTTTGCAAAAAGGGGCTCCCGGGGGGTGAAGCCCTATAATTTGGCCCCCTTTTTTAGAGATCTGGTAATGGGACCTTTGAGGGCGAAGCTCTAAAACTGAGACGAAGCCCTTTAATTTAAATACCCGAATAAGCGTGTGAATGTGAAAAGTATACTGTGCACACGCCGTGTGCAAAGTATACTTTTCACACGATGTTTGAAATGTCCAGTTTTCCAGAGCAGTTGTTAATGCGTTTTTGTCTATTTTCAGGGCAGTCGTAGAAAATAACTATTTTCTTCTATTAAATACCTATTAAAACATATTTACAGCAGTGCCTTCACTGGTTTTGAAACGTTACAAAGTTAGTATACTTATCGAATGGGGAAGAGCCGTCGGTCGTCGACCTCCAATGCTCTCAATCTATTGGTGCAGTTACTTTACTACGTTCGTACTATAAATATTTTGGGGGTAAAACAAGGCGGAACCAAGGGAAGCGGCATTGTCAGATTGACATGTAAGAACTTCAGAACCGGTTGTTGATGAATCAAAAATGGGGAAAATAAGTATTTAGTGTTATAATTTAATATGAAAAAAGTATGTACAGTAACTCGTAAACTTAAAATTTGGCAACGCTACATCTATCGACCATAGAATGTGCCTCAATGTTGGGGGAAAACAAAGAACCATTTGTCCCGTCTCTTCAGGTTAAATGTCTTTGGGCCTAACTACTCAAAATCTACGTAAAATTTCCTATATGTGTTGACAGTTTATAGGGTTTCATGCAAAATTGAATTTTTGCAATTGGGGTGAAAATAAGGTTTCGAGTTTCGTCAAAAGCTGAAAAGTGCATGGGGCAGTACATTTAAAGATTATAAAGAAAATCGAAATTTTCCACCATTCTCGAGTTGATTTTCCAAATCTTCGTGAAATTTCCTTTATATGGGAGTAGTTGTAAAGATTTTCGTGAAAAAAATCGATTTTTTTAAGTTAGGATGAAAAAAGGTTTAAATGTTTCTCATGCGTTGGAAAGTACACAAGACTGCATATTTGAATATTATGAAAAAAAGTCGAAACTTATTAATATTCATTTATAGATTTTCAAAATCTACGTAAAATTTCCTATACGTGTTGACAATTTTAAAGGTTTTCATGCAAAACTAAATTTTTGCAACTGGGGTGAAAATAGGGTTTCGAATTTCGTCAAAAGCTGAAAAGTGCCTGGGCCAGTAAATTTAAAGATTATGAAAAAAATCGAAATTTCTCACCATTCTCGAGTTGATTTTCCAAATCTACGTAAAATTTCCTTTATATGGGAGTAGTTGTAAAGATTTTCGTGAAAAATTCGAATTTTTTAAGTTAGGGTGAAAAAACTGTTTAAATATTTCTCAAGCGATGAAAAGTACACTATTAGATTTGCGAGGTTTCGATTCGCAATCCAATTAGAATTAATGGACGTGCTTTTCCAGATTTTATTTTTTCTTCGTCGAAGGACCAGATGTAATAATAGGCTCAAGTTTGCTTTTACCTATTTAATTTATTACACCAAAATATGTGATTAAAAGTACATCCTAGTACAGGACATTGAACTAGTTCTTTCTATCTATACTAAACAGGAACAATTTACACAGTTGTGTGAAAGAAAAGTTCTAATTGTTGCAAGGAAAATCTTGGCTTTATTGGAGAATTAATCTCGCATGAATTGTGTTCTTAGAGCAGCAGATATATAGTATTGGATTATCTAAGTCGACAGAGTTAAGAACAAGAAATTGGCTCTAAGCCGAGGGTAACTAGGAATGGCTGGGGCCGAAATGGTACATATACCGAAAAATTAGCAGTAAGCGGAAAGTAATTAGAACTGTAGAGACGAAATGGTAAATACCGAGGAATTGGCCTTAGCCGAACGTGATTAGAGGGACGAGAACGCAGCACGCAGCGAGTCTCTCGAAGGTAACTGAAAGACTGAATTTTGTTAAGGGATGATGTCAGCGTCGCGCTCGCTGAGTGCATTAATTAAGTGGGGTAAACGCTTGCTGTGATTGGATGGTTCTAGAAGCCATGTTTGCAAGAGGGTAATTCTAGACAATCGGATTGTCTAGAATTAACCACTTGCAAAGACAATCCGTCACTAGATTTTAGTACGTCCTCCAGTCCTCGATATCACTTTATACACGTAGTCTCTCCTTGGGCTCGTTTTGTTCACTATGTTTAAAGAAAAACATTCCCCCCGTTCCCTTTCTGTCCCACCCGCATCCCGTAACTCTCCAGGAAAGGCCCTCATTCATCTTCTAGTGCTCAACGGTCCACGTCTTGCATCACGGGAACCCGCCGTTCCGTGATTGTTTCTAGCACCAGTGCTACGTTCCCAAATTAAGTGTTTAGATGAGTTTCGGATTACCATTCCTGAATGTCATGTAAGTAATTTTTCCTTTATTTTCTATATTTCCTTAAAATGGGAAAATCCAAGAAGCGGACCCGATCCCACAGTAGGGACAAAATCCATAAAAAAGGCCTATAAAAGACTGGCATATTTAGAAAGGGAATTTAAAAGATCGAGAAGGGAATCTTCATCCAGAAGGCCCTCATTCATCTCATGCTCTACTTCTAGAGTGATTCGATCTAGCTCTGAATCGAGTAATAATTCTCGTGCTTATCATACCTCCCGAAGTCGTTCCTCATCAAGAAATCGTAGCCCCTTCGCCATTGAGCGAACACCGAGAGGTTCGTCATTGCGCGGTAGTGCAGAGCGTGACTTGCATGTCATAGAGCCAGCCACTACAGCCAGGGCCATCGATGTAAATTACTCATCTGACCAGCCATCATGTCATAGCTCGTCTGTACTTTTATTAGACGACGATGACATCCCAAATTCTTGAGGAAGACCCTTTACTTCCGGTCAAAGGATCTAATACCTTAAACCAGGCAATATGCTCTCGATGGGGACACCTTCTTACTCATGGTTTGGCGGAGGATGAGAAAAAATCTATATATAATAAATATGATTTTCCCGAGAATTTTCCCTTTACTTTACCCTCCTGACGTAACCCAGA
This sequence comes from Pissodes strobi, assembly GCA_016904865.1. NCBI lineage: Eukaryota > Metazoa > Arthropoda > Insecta > Coleoptera > Curculionidae > Pissodes > Pissodes strobi. The sequence continues at coordinate 5,270 of JAEQML010080586.1, read as the reverse complement.
AATATTGTCAGCGTTGTCCCAAATTAACAAAAAACGGGACTCATATTACTTGGATCTGCAAGAAAGCATGGGTCGGGGCTTAACTGCCATGGGCTCCTCCCTAAACGACGCCCTTGGGAAAGGTCTTCCACCCGATATAAAGAGACAACTCCTAGGACCTCTTTGGGAATCCAGCAAAATACTTGTGGACACTTTTTATAACATTACAACGATAGGTCCCTTTTTCTTCAAAAAAAAGGGGGGGGGGGGGAGATCCTTTACAGCAAACACCCGACCTAACTCATCGTCGGAAAACCGGCAGAGGCCGTTTCGTCCAAGGACGGAGACGAACCATAAAGCCTACAATCCCAATCCCTCCAAAGATTACCGTCACCAAAACAAAAGGAGATAGAGATAACTTTACACGCAGGTCGCTTAAAATTTTTTTTACCTGCCTGGAAACACATAACTTCTAATGAAGTCGCCTTATCCTGGGTTAATGGCATAAAACTAATTTTTTCTTCTCAACCATATCAAACAAACCCACCACCTATTCGCAAGTTTACTCCTAATGAAGTTATTAAGTTAATTTCCTGAACGCAGAAATAACTAACTTAAACCCATGGGGCCATTAAAAAATGTCATAACATAGAACCAGGGCAATTTTTATCACCATTCTTTCTAGCAGATAAACCGAACGGTAAAACACGATTCATATTAAACCTAAAAAATCCTAATGTGTTCATTAAACCATCCCATTTTAAAATGGAAGACTATAGAACTGTTTCTAGAATTTTGCAAGAAAATTTGTGTATGTGCATAATTGACCTTAAAGATGCATAATGTTATCTTCTTCCTATCCATAATTTATACAGAAAATATTTGCGTTTCAATTTTAATGACAGTATTTATGAATTTACTTGTTTACCGTTTGGTCTATCTTGGGCACCTTTTATTTCTACAAAATTAACAAAACCAATTATCGCTTTTCTGAGAAACAAAGGAATTCTCTGTGTAGCATATTTAGATGATTTCATAATTTTTAAGAACACAGCTGAGGACTGTTCCCAAAATACACAGACGGTGCGAAAGTTATTCATCGCTCTAGGTTTCGTCATAAATATCGATAAGAGCAACTTTAAGCCGCAAATGCAACAAAAATTCTTAGGTTTCATTTTCAACAGCTCCGATTTATCGATTAGCTTGCTAGCCGAGAAACGAAGTAAAATAAGCAAACTCATCGACAGGTTAAGAAAGAGTGCCTTACTAGGGAATGGGCGAGTTTTTTAGGTTTATTAATTTCAGCTTGCCCAGGCGTAAAATATGGTTGGCTTTATACGAAAATGTTTCAAGGAGAGAAAATCCAACAGTTATATCAGAGTATATAAATATTTATATATAAACACAACATGAATTTCGATGCAAAAGTAGTTTTGTCAAATCAAATTATTCAAGACCTAGTTCGGTGGAAATTTTCGGTTTTTTCGACGTTTAATAATTTCCAACAAGATTTATTTGCCATTGAGAGTTTTACAGATGCATCACTTAATGGCTGGGGTGCTTGTACCCATGAAACTAGCACACACGGGTGGAGGGACCTTATAGACACAAAACGTCATATTAATTATCTAGAACTGAAAGCCATTCTTTACGGGTTAAAATGTTTCACGGGCAATTATAAAAATTGTAATATTTTAATCAGAACAGATAATACTACTGCCTTGGCATATATAAACCGCATGCGGGTAGTTTCAGCACATAAATTTACATCAACTTTCAAAAGAAATCTGGACATTATGCGAATCAAAAAATATATTTTTAGTTCCATCATACATTAGCTCACAAAATAATTTGAAGGCTGACTTCGAATCTCGCATTTTACCAACAGAAACAGAATGAAGATTAGCTGACTTCGCCTTCGAGAAAATAGTTAGAGCCTTTGGATTACCTGAAATAGATTTATTTGCTTCTAATACAAATCAGAAATGTACTGATTACGTATCATGGCTACCCGATCCAGGTTCGGTTGCTATTGATGCCTTTACAATTTCTTGGAAAAACAATTTTTTCTATATATTTTCTCCATTAAATATGCTACTCAGAGTGATTAAAAAAATTGTACATGATAGAGCTGAAGGAATTGTGGTAATTCCCTGGTGGCCAGCCCAACCTTGGTTTCCATTGTCCTTCTAGACAGGAACACCCAGTGTCGAGGCACCTTACCCTGGCTGCCGCCATATTATCAGCCAAGCAAACAGGTTAAGGAACATTCCAAGAAATGCTGTTGACACAATTTTACAGACGCTGTCTAAAACCACTATAACACAATACAGTTCAACCTACAAGTTATGGTGGAAATTTTGCCAAACACATAATTATTCAGTCTTTACGTCAGGAATAACCGAAGTTATTCAGTTCCTACAAAATATTTTAGATACTAAAACATATAAGAATGGATCATTTAATTCATATAGGTCGGCGTTATTCCTAATCCTACCTGGCAATATTGGCGAGAATCAGTCTTGAAACGGTACTTGAAGGGCATATCCAATATGAAGCCACCGGTATAACTTTACCTGGGATACAAAACCAGTAATACATTTTTTAGGCACTTCATATCCACTAGAATCTTTAAGTCTTCAGGTCTTAGCGTCCAAGTTAGCGACTCTACTACTCCTAATTACAGGACACCGAATACAGACTATTCACCTTATCAAATTAGAAAATATCATAGAATCATCCTCAGGCTTTCAAATCTTAATTACGGACAAAATTAAAACCTCTGGTCTCAATTCAATACAACCTTGTCTACATATTCCTTATTATAATGAGAAGCATTTAAAGATCCTTTACACAAATAGTGCACTATGTAAAAATCGACCTCTCCTATTGGTCGATCCATCTCGTATTACGATATGTCTGCGTGATGCAATCGATTTCTATCGAGAGCTCTCGTGGTGTAGAGGTTAAGATTGTTGGGTCTCACCTGGAAAACGCGGGTTCGAACCCTGTTGCTTTTTTTATATTTTTTTAAAGATTATGTTTCTAAACAGCTTTTTTTCTTGATTTTGGGTATGTCTTGGGTTAGATTGGGTTAGCACCTGGTTAGTTTCCTTTTCTTGAGCCCCCGTAGCGAGCGAAGCGAGCGGAGGGTCATGCGGATCGACCAATGGGAAAGGCCGATTTTTATATAGTGCACTATTTGTGTAAAGGATCTTATAATGCTAATGAGAAACCAGCGCTTTGCGCTGCGGCAACATTAAAATTGTATATTCATAAAACCGTAAAAGCACGAAAACTTGATCACAAAAACCTTTTCCTGATTACTCGACCACCTTTTTCAAATGCTTCTAAAGAAACAGTTAGCAGATGGGTTAAGCAAACATTATCGAAAGTAGATATCGATACAACGCTTTTTAAGACCCACTTTACCAGGCACGCTTAAAGCCTTCTTAAGTGGTGTTTCTTTAGACGTAATTAGGAAAAAAGCGGGATGGACAAGCTCTTCAAGTACCTTCGCAAAATTTTATAACCGCCCCATAATAGACCAAAACCAATTTGCTAAATCCATTTTAGGTTAATAAAAGGACCATGACTTATTTAGGTTTAAGCCTTATTTTTAGTTTGTTCCTCTACTGGCCATTGGAATATTTTTGACAATTTTTTGTTAATATTTTATTATATCATAACCTAACATTTTTGACTAATTTTATAAGAATATTTACCATTAAGTAATTAAAAATAATAATATTAGGGATGTAAAAATCGGTAGAAAATTCTCTTGCATATTTTTTCTTTAAACATCTACGTGTATAAAGTGATATCGAGGACTGGAGGACATACTAAAATTAAACGATCAAACGAACTTACCTGTGAAGTTCGATCGTAATTTTGGTAGCCTCCAGTCCGAAGATGTCACTTCCCCACCCTCGTTCACGCTCTCCCTCCCTTAATGCAAGAGAATACCTACTTTAAATAATGAGGGCCTTTCCTGGAGAGTTACGGGATGCGGGTGGGACAGAAAGGGAACGGGGGGAATGTTTTTCTTTAAACATAGTGAACAAAACGAGCCCAAGGAGAGACTACGTGTATAAAGTGATATCGAGGACTGGAGGACTACCAAAATTACGATCGAACTTCACAGGTAAGTTCGTTTGATCGTTTAATTATTAGAGTGGAAAGGGTGAATATTGATCGATTCGATGAGAAACTGGCAAAGGTTTTTATGCGAGTTATATTTTCTTGGAATTTATTTGTGTCTTACTTTGCCGCTATGTCTGTTACGGCGGAACTCTTTGATAGTTCAATTTCTAGGAAAAATGTATCGTGCTCTAGGCATATTTTTATGCTTTTAATTTAAATAGAAGTTGAATAGTATTTTATTTAGCAGTTAAAAGGACATAATATAGTCCAAGAGCAAGTTATGAATTATTGTATCACCTGTTGTGACTCGTTTCACAACATACACAAGACTGCATATTTGAAGATTATAAAAAAGTCAAAACTTCTTAATATTCTAGTATAGGTTTTCGAAATCTACGTAAAATTTGCTATACGTATTGACAGTTTTAAAGGGTTTCATGCAAAATTTAATTTTTGCAACTCGGGTGAAAATAAGGTTTCGAGTTTTGTCAAAAGCTAAAAAGTGCATGGGGCAGTACATTTGAAGATTATGAAAAAAATCGAAATTTCTCACCATTCTCGAGTTGATTTTCCAAATCCACGTGAAATTTCCTTTATATGGGAGTGGTCTTAAAGAGTTTCGTGAAAAAAATCGATTTTTTTAAGTTGGAGTGAAAAAAAGGTTTAAATGTTTCTCATGCGTTGGAAAGTACACAAAGCTGCATATTTGGAGATTATGAAAAAAGTCAAAACTCCTTATTCTTCTTGTATAGGTTTTCAAAATCTAAGTAAAATTTCCTATATGTGTTGACAGTTTTAAAGGGTGTCATGCAAAATTGAATTTTTGTAATTGGGGTGAAAATAAGGTTTTGAGTTTCGGCAAAAGCTGAAAAGTGCATGAGGCAATAGATTTGAAGATTACGAAAAAAATAGAAAATTTCTAACTTTTCTCGAGTTGATTTTCCAAATCTACGTAAGATTTCCTTCATCTGGGAGTAGTAAAGATTTTCGTGAAAAATTCGAATTTTTTAAGTTAGAATGAAAAAAAGATTTAAATGTTTCTCAAACGTTGAAAGGTACACAAGACTGCATGTTTGAAGATTATGAAAAAAGTCGAAACTCCTTAATATTCTTGTATAGGTTTTCGAAATCTACGTAAAATTTCCTAT
>MU196985.1:356-11539 GCA_016904865.1 Pissodes strobi | reverse complement strand
ATATACCGGGTGACCACGAGATTACTACCCAGTCCGTAATTATCTTATAAAATAATACATCGATTTGAAATTTTAAGAAGTGTTGTCTTGTCTTGAGGTGCATATTTTGGCCATGTAAATACTTTATTGGCATTTCCGGTTTAACCGGAAGCCGTGTCAACTTCGATATTTTAAATGGAATACCCTGTATATTTTTCAAAATTTAGATTGTAAGGAAAATTCTAAGTATAAAACATGTATTACACCTTATACCTATCTTGGCCAGATTTCGAGATAATGACAATTGAAAATATCACATTGATCGGTCATTCCATCAAGTTGACAGAAAACAAATGAATGCAGGAAAAATCTAATATGACTATTTAAGCTTATTTGAGGGTTGCTATCTACTAGAGGTATAACAATGTCACTTCCGGTATAACCGGAAGTACTGCAAAATCTCACTTTCAGACTCAAATTATTTCAATAATTTTAATGGAACACCCTATAATCAACATTAAATTTAAATTCTACTTGTATTTCTTGATATGTTTTGTTTATAGTGTCCTATATCTAAACCTAATAGTTTTTGAGATATGGACAATTAAAAGTTCACCTGCATTCACGCGGGTGGAAAAGTAGGCAATGTAAATTTAAAAGCAATAATTATATCTTAGATGGCTATGCATGGCTATGCGAAGAGCGAGTTTGCTGGAATTCATTTGTTTTCAGTTTTTAGGCGCCATTATTATGGCGTAATGTAAGCACTGTTCTTGATAATTGAGAGTTAATTTGACCTTGCAGCAACAATTTTGTTCATAAGTGTAAACTGATTTATTCAAAATGCCTTTTTTCTCCCGCGAACATCAAATTGACATGTTACTGGTATACGGTGAGGCAAAAAAAACCGAAGAGAGCCCAGAGCATTGTATGTTCAACGTTACCCAGAACGTGATCATCCATGTGACAAATATTTTCCTTGGTTGGAAAATCACTTAAAGCAGGAAAATAACAATGTAAATGAGGATAGTTTTATAGTGAGTGAAGAGGCGGAAATAAACACATTAGCTTATGTTGAATTTGATCCAACCATTTCTACAAGGCAAATTGGTATTGATATAGGAATAGGCCGCGAAAGTGCTAGAAAAATATTACACAAACATGGTTACAAATCTTTCAAGTACCAAATCCATCATCATCTGTATGAAGCAGACTACTTTCGAAGATTGAACTTTTCCAATTGGTATCTAGAAGAAGAGCGACAACAGCCTAATTATGTTTAATAGAAATAATTGCAGGTATTGGGCAACTGAAAATCCCCATTTATTTAGAGAAGGGGCGTTCCAAGAAAGATTTGGTATTAATGTATGGCTTGGCGTTATGGGAACACGCATTATAGGGCCAATCTTTTTCGAAGAACACGTAAATACGGCAGCTTATCTTAATTTTCTACAAAATGAAATTGAAGATTTTATAGAAAATCTGCCGGTGAATCAATATTTACACGCCTTCTATCAACAGGACGGCGTTCCAGCCCACAACGCTAAACTGGTTGCCGAACATTTAAATGCTACTTATGGAGATCACTGGATGGGTACTAATGGACCTGGAAGATGGCCGCCAAGGTCGCCCGACTTAACGCCCTTGGATTTCTTTTACTGGGGCCACATAAAAGAAAAGGTGTATAAGACAAAACCGGAGAATATTCAGGATCTAAGAAATAGAATTACTCAAGCCATAAACCCCATCACCTCCATTCAGATGGAAAATGTCCTCCGGGAATTTCAAGAACGAATTCACTCGTGCCAACAAGTAAATGGCGGCCGCTTTGAACACTTAAATTATGGTTGATTTTTGTTGTTTTATATTATAGTTCTTAAATTTACATTGGCTACTTTTCCACCCGAGTGGGTGCAGGTGAGCTTTTAATTGTCCATATCTCAAAAACTATTCGGTTTAGACATAGGACACTATAAACAAAACATATCAAGAAATATAAGTAGAATTTAAATGTAATGTTCATATTAGGGTGTTCCATTAAAATTATTGAAATTATTTGAGTCTGAAAGTGAGATTTTGTAGTACTTCCGGTTAAACCGGAAGTGAAATTGTTATGCCACTAGTAGATAGTAACCCTCAAATAAGCTTAAATAATCATAATAGATTTTTCCTACATTCATTTTTTTTCTGTCAACTTCATGGAATGGACGTTCAATATGATGTTTTCAATTGTCATTATCTCGAAATCTGGCAAAGATAGGTATAAGGTGTAATACATGTTTTATACTTAAAATTTCCCGTAGAATCTAAATTTTGAAAATTATACAGGGTATTCTATTTAAAATATCGAAGTTGACACGACTTCCGGTTAAACCGGAAATGACGTTAAGGTGGTCACCCTGCCAAAATATGCATCTGAAGCAACGATACGATTTCTTAAAATTTCAAATCGATGTATCATTTTATAAGAAAATTATGAACTGGGTAGTAATCTCGTGGTCACCCGGTATATTTGTTTCCTCTCAAAAAATGTCAAATGAAAAACCATTGCTTTTCGGAGTTCATAAATTAAAATACTTAAGTTCTATTAAATATCTTGGTCTTTGGATTGATGAGGTTCTTAGTTGGGAACAACACATTGAAATTTTAAAAAATAAATTGTATGCACCAGTGGGTGTTTTGAAACGACTTTCTTATACTGTTCCCGAACACCTGCTAAGATCTATTTACTATTCTCTTGTTCACTGTCATATACAATATTTGACAAGTGTATGGTTTCCAACAGCTCAGTATTTGATAAAACCAATAAAAACTTTACAAAATCGAGCAATCAAAAATATTTATAATTTACCAACTCGGTATAGCACCGACATACTATATAAACAATATAAAATTATGTCTTTGGAGAGTACTTATAATTATCAGATATCTGTTTATATGTATCAAGTTACACAAGGACTTCGACATTCCAATATTAGCTTCGACCTCAGAAGTACTGTGCATAATTATGATACTCGGGGACGGAATGACTTAAATTCACTAAGGCCCTCATCAAAGTACGGAAAACATAGTATTTACCATAATAGTGGTGTAAACGTTTATAATAAAATTCCTTTAGAATGGAGAACCCTTTCACTAGGGCAGTTTAAAAGAAGAGTTAAAATTTTTGTATCACAGTAAACTTACTGTGTTCCTATGCCATTCTGGATTTATGTTTATTTTTTTTTTGTTTTAAGAGTGTTTAGGTATTCTATATTTTTTCAATTATATTCCTAATTTATATTATGTTTCTACTATAATGCTAAAAATTTGCATTATGTAGGTGTCTTTTATATTACTCTACACTATATTGTTTGGATAAGTTTATTGATAAGCAGTGATCAAAGGATGAATCCATATAGATATTGTATCTCTGGGTTTTTATAAATAAACATGTTTCTTTCTTTCTTCTTCACTTTATCAGGACCAGGTCCCTTATGTGGGTCTACGTTTTTTAATTCGGTATAAATATCTGAGATTGGAATAGTGAAATTATTTAAATTGTGAGAACTGAGAGATGGCTGGTGGGGAGGGTCAAAAGATTAGTTAGTGTACACTGAGCCAAAGTATTCAGCAAAAAGTTCAGCAGCTTGGGGTCCCATAGTGGCTGATTTCTCATTCAAGTTAAAACTAGATGGTGGTTTACTAGAATTTTGTAAAGAGTTTGTGTAGGACCAGAATTCTTTAGGGCTATGTTGCAGGGGTGCTTCGGTGTTTTTTTATATAGTTTTGCAAGCTTATTCGAGAGAGATTGTTACACTGGGAACGTAAATTGGAGAAGCTTTGATAATCAAGAGGAAACCTGCTTTAGTTGTATTTTTGATGGGCGATTTTTTTTCTGTATGGTAAGTGCTTTTAGGTCTTGTGAGAACCATTTGGGAAACTTTCTACTGGCAATTTTTTTGATTGGTACAAAGATATAAAAAGTTTTATACAATACATCATAGAAAAGGTTTATCATATTGTTAACAAACCCATTGAAAAACATGTCCTCCCATGGGATTGAACATAAGTAATCGTTTACAATTCTATAGTCAGCAGATTTAAAATCGTAGTAAAACCCACCCTTGGGGGTTTGAAGTGCCGTGATTATGCTGTAAACTGATTTGAAAGTTCAATGGCGGGTGATTGCTATCAAGTGGAAGTAGGAATTCATCGCAGGCTGAGTGATGGACATCCTGGAATGGCAAATGTAGAGAACTTCTTAGCTAAGTTGGAGACTTTATTGACGCGACTTCCTTCTGATTCTCATATAGTGTTGTCAGGTGATTTTAATATAAACTTTTTGGAGTGTTGTAATACAAACACTCTGTTTTTGCAGGATTTGTTCAGGTCATTCGACTTGCATATGCATGTTACTGAGCCTACACGTAATACAGCTTATTCGTCAACCTTAATTGATTATCTTTGTTCAAATCTAGTCAGTGACCAGGGTCATTGTGATGTTATACCCGCAGGTTTATCAGACCACGAAGCAGTAAAATATATTTTTTCTATTAAAAAGCGTCTTAAACAAAGAGTCAGAAGGAGGGGCAGGTTGTTTACGAGACGACATTATCGTAGGTTCTCACAAAGGTGTGCTGACACTGATTGGCAGGCAGTGTATTTGGCTGGGGATCCGTTGGAATCATTTCATTTAATGCTGGTCAATATCTTTAACTATTCTTTTCCAGTAAAAAGCATTAAAAGTAAATAATTAATAGGGGTTTCAGAACTTCGGCCAAAAATATGCGAGCTCTTTATTACATTAGAAAATTCTACTTTTATGATCTAACATTTCAGGCATACTTCAGTAGATATAGGAGAATATATAGAGTAACAGCAAAACATATTTATTACAGGAATAGAATAGACCATTCTAGTAACAAACAAAAGGAAGCATGGATAATTGTGAATGAACTACGGGGAAAAGCTGGAAATATTCATGTAGAATCTAGGTTATCATCTGCCGAACTAAACAATTTCTATTGTTGCGTAACTGAAAATATCTCAAGCAAATTAAATAATTGCCAAAAAACATTTAAGACCTTTTTAAAGAATAGGACATCATGTTCAAATTCATTTTTCTTTGCACCCACAACAATTCACGAGCTTAAAAATGAGTTTTCCACCATAAAAAGCAATAACGCACCGGGTGGGATGGTACCTCAGTTGTGTTACTTGCAAGGCTTCCAGATGGTGCGTTGGAGGTCCTAGCACATTGTATAAATGATTCTTTTGCCTCGGGTAGGTACCGGGTGTTTCACTATAAATGGACCCCCTCTTTAACTTTCTCAATTGACGTTTTAGAAAAAAACGTTCAATACAAAAAATAAAGGGTATGAAGTGAGGTTTTTTATGGCATAGCACTGTTGTATACAGGGTGTCCCATAAATGCGGGATTAAACAAAGTTATATTTTTTTAAATGGAACACCCTATATATTATTGCATATTTGAACTTTGCGGAGAATTCTAGACATATTTTATAAATAATGTCCTATACCTATCTGTTACTGTTTTTGAAATATTGACAGTTGAAAATCGACCATTTACCAAGTTTGATAGCCTGTAAAATCTGAACTGTTAAAGATAGAGCAAAATAGTTTGCACTTTGCTATCTTGGTTTTTCATAAGCTATCGTTTGACACTAATTTTAGATTTAACCAGGGGTTAGTTTGGGTTAGTTTGGGTTAGTGTCAAACGATAGCTTATGAAAAACCAAGATAGGAAAGTGCAAACCATTTTGCTCTATCTTTAGCCGTTTAGATTTTACAGGCTGTCAAACTTGGTAAATGGTCGATTTTCAACTAGTGATGGGCTTATTCGAATGAAAAATAACCTGTTATCCGGTTATTAAAATAACCTGTATTATTCGGTTTTCATTCCACAAGTATTCGAATGAAAAATAACCTGAACCTGATACGTACGAATTCAAATACGAACACGAAGAAACAAACCTCGCTGTCGCGTCGCGTCGATCCGTCAAATGATCAACGAGCAAGGAGCGGTTTTAATTTAGTTATGAGTTATGAATATAGGGGTTATAGTGTAGATGCAAGTTTCGATGTTTTAGCTCGAATAAAAGATGTTTTAAAATTTCAAATGTACCGGTAGGATGTGGAATTGTGGAATGTGGAAGCCGAACTTAGGGGGTTGAAAACTAGCGAATATTAAGTTAAGATTACATAATTTACTTTTATTGCGTAGGTACCTAACATAAAAAGAAATATCCAATTTTCGGCGCTTGAATGCCCAAAAAGTGCAAATACAGCAATTTGTTGACATCTTCCAAGAATAAAGATAGAAGGCGGTCGCTTTTGATCCGACCGGCCGATATTTTTTGTTGCTATTAACAAGCAGCCCCACATATTTATTATTTCTTTCATACACTTCTTCGTAATAAATACGACCTGCTTTCCAATACATAACACCAATTATCACCTAATGTTTGTTTAGTTTTTAGTTTATATATTGGAATTTAGAATATAGGAGCATACATAAGTCGTAATATAACTATAAAAATATATGTACTATTAATTATTAATATTATTATAGTACTATAAATACATCGCCAGAGAGAAATACTTTTTTGCAAAGTAGATTTTTAATAATTTATGTTCATTACATGTAATCAATACATCCAAGAATCATATTTTGGAGTTTAAGTATTTTTGATTGAAAAAGGTAAAATGCTGTTTATTATATTTTGTTCAGTAATATTGCGCAATCAAATATTTACTCTTATTCTATTGTTATTTACTTATTTATTAAGCCATGCTTAATAAGACAATACAGCAGCTACGAGTTACGAATAAGAAGCCGATGACGCTGAACCTTCTTCCTAACCGGCTGCGATCGCTAACCTGAATGTATTCGAATGATTATTCAAATAATCATTCGGTTATTAATATTATTTGAATACAAATAATTCGGTTATCAAAATAATTCGGTTATGCCCATCACTATTTTCAACTGTCAATATTTCAAAAACAGTAACAGATAGGTATAGGACATTATTTATGAAATATGTCTAGAGTTCTCCGCAAAATCCAAATATGCAATAATATATAGGGTGTTCCATTTAAAAAAATATAACTTTGTTTAATCCCGCATTTATGGGACACCCTGTATACAACAGTGCTATGCCATAAAAAACTTCACTTCATCCCCTTTATTTTTTGTATTGAACGTTTTTTTCTAAAACGTCAATTGAGAAAATTAAACGGGGGGTCCATTTATAGTGAAACACCCGGTACATTTCCGAGCTGTTTGAAGGTGGCAAATGTTGTGCCACTCTACAAAAGGGGGTGATGAGGACAGCCCCACGAACTATAGGCCGATTGCCTTGCTGCCTGTATTGTCAAAGGTTGTTGAGAAAATCGCAAAGAAAAGAATAGTCGCATTTCTTCAATCAGTTATCTTTCATGATAGCGTGTCAGAACAACAAATGGTGAATAGCGGTGCACAAGGCTCAGTGCTGGGGCCGATTCTGTTTTTGATATATTTGAATGATATTGGGGACTTGGAAATAGCAGGAAAATTTACTCTTTTTGCGGACGATGCAACAATTCTCTGGAGCAACCGGGAACCTAATGCCCTGAATGAGTCTGTAAATGATGATTTGGTTAAGATTAAGGAATGGTGCTGTGCAAATAAGTTATGTTTTAATGTGGAAAAACTGGCGTAATGTCTTTTTAGTGTGAATTAGACAATGTGTATATTGAACAAAATGTTGTAAATGACTTAAAAAGTACAAACTTTCTGGGAATTTACATTGACGATAGTTTAAAATTTGAGTCACACGATAGTATAACAAACCAACGTCACATATCCACAGATTGAAGGCTAAATTGTCGTCAATTTGTTATGCACTGCGTGTGATTGCTCAGGAGATGGATAGTAAGAAACTCGTATTTTGCATTAATAGAGTCTCATCTGAGGTACGGAGTTTGTTTTTGGAGAGCATGTGCTGGATACCTATTTCAGAGTGTCTTTGTTTTGCAAAAGCAAGCCCTGCGTTATGTTTGTGGTGTGAGAGCAAGAGATTCTTGCAAGCCCTTATTTTTGAAGGCAAAAAAATTAACTTTGCCTTCGCTGTATATATTGGAGACTGTATATCTTTTTCATACAAAATTTAGATGTGACATTCGGAACCCGGATGCTGCGTATAATACTCGCCAGTGTTTTTATATTAAACTCCCAATTCCCTCAACTTCTAGAGTGAGAAATTCTCTAATCTATGGTAGCCGCCAATTATTTAACCATCTTCCTCAAAATATAAGGCAAATATTTAATAGAACAAACATTAAGCGAGAAGTGAAAAAACTGCTTATTGCGAGAGCCTATTATGATGTGAATGAGTTCCTTGAAGATCGATTTTAGCTTGCATATAGTCGATTGTCTTCTATATGTTTAGTGTTAATGTGTTTTAGTTTTAATATTAATTTTAATTTTTTTATATTTACAAACTTTATCTCTTAGCTATTCGAGCTTTGTCAATAAGAATTCATTCTTTGTACAGGGTTATCATTTATATTTCGCCACCTTATACAGGGTTTATTTTTGCAGATAGAAAAAAATATTAAATACAAAAGTTGTATGGATTTCAGGGAACTTCCTAGAAAAAATAATTTTGAATATACAGGGCGAGTCAGAAACGAGTGGAGTACCAAATTTTGATTTTTTTAAATGGAACGACCGGTATATTTTTGAATATTTAGATTCTCCTCATTATTCTCTTTTCAAAAATGTATAATATGTCTATAAAAGCGGTAGTTTTTTAGCTGTTCGACTTCAAAATTGCCCCTTATCTGAAAAATAATTTTATTATTTATTTATTTATATTATTTCGCATTATGATGTTAATGTAGAAAATGATTATTATGATTTTAAAGTAAGAAAATATTTTATTATGAGCGATAAATACTAAATAAATAATACAATTATTATTCAGCTAAGGGGCAATTTTGAAGTCGAACAGCTAAAAACTACCGCTGCAAGTATAAACATATTATACATTTTTGAAAAGAGAATAATGAGGAGAATCTAAATATTCAAAAATATACCGTGCGTTCCATTTAAAAAAAACAAAATTTGATACTCCACTCGTTTCTGACTCACCCTGTATATTCAAAATTATTTTTTCTAGGAAGTTCCCTGAAATCCATACAACTTTTGTAATTAATATTTTTTCTATCTGCAAAAATAAACCCTGTATAAGGCGGCGAAATATAATTGATAACCCTGTACAATAAAGCATTTTGACACTGACTTTGACTCAGGACTGACATATGAAACTAGCTTGGGATAACTATTTTTTATCTTCGTCTCTTCCGTCGAGTCAGAAAATATGTACAAAATAAAAATATTATTTTATTATTTAACGGAAAATATATTGAAACGGACCAAACCGGGGTCAATAGTTTAGATATTATTTGATATATTTAATTAATGATTATAAGATCATTTAGATATGATTACGGCAAGGTAAAAAAAAAAAATAAAGGAATAAATATTTATAGGTAATATGGTAAAGCAAAATCCATTGGCTCAATTCAGAAAATATTTAAATCGGCTGTGTTAAAATCTGCTAAAATCATGCAAAACGCACTGTGTTCATAAAAAGGGCCAAAGTTAGGTAGAAACACTTAACCGCCCACACGCACGGCTATGTTGCTTGGCAATAAGGGCGAGAGCCGCAGGGCTAAATCGAATGAGGGGGTCTTGGCCTATAAATACGCGACAGAATTTGATATAGACTCACTATTTTCTTTTAAAGGTAAAGGGCGTTACGCTGCCAGTTTGTTCATAGATCACTTCTTTTATTTGGAAAATAATCGAATTTTAGAGAACGTAAAAATAATTTCAAAGTAAATTAAATGCATAGGTCACTTATTTCATTTGAAAAATAATCGCATTTTAGAGAAGTCAAAATAATTTTTAAACTAAATTAAAAATGGTTATTGCGGCTGAATTAAATAGTTTCCTGGGGTGACATTACAGTAATGTTGACGCCGGGAATGTTCCTACGGTGCCCGACTGTATGTAATCCCAAGGAAAGTATAATAAAGGCCCAATTGTTGGATATGTTTATTGTACCTCAATCGCCTTGACGCCGATAACACGGTGCCGGTGGATTGGGTTACAGTGAAAGGTAGTCCAATAATTTTGTATTATCCGACATACTTTTTGCGTAATGTTGTAGGGTTTCGACGCCGAAGTCTGAGCTACGGTTCACTGACAGCTATATAAAAGCTGACAGGCGTCCCGGCCAGGCTCCACGGTGTCAATCTGTGCAGGGTTTTGCTCTAAGTTGGGATAATGACAAAAATAAACCGAGAAAAAAAAATAAAATTAAATTCAAATAAAGAAATAAATTAATGAGGGGACGGGGTTTAAATTTCATTTCTGGGCTAAGGGAATTTTGAACAATAAGGCACGTTTCGGCACTCACTAATTTTCTTTTAAAGGGAACACTACTTCCAGCAGCAGACATCGAATTATCAATAATTAAGATTATCAAAATGACGACCAGGGCAAAATTGCAAAGAATTGGGGGAGAAAGAACCAAGAAACAAAAATTTACAGGTGAGAATCTAACTATGGCGAATTATACAAGGGTATTAATAATATGGTCACTCTAAATTCGATCCGACATAATCCTTTGTTAAAAGAAAAACAAGTACCATCAAAATAAACCACAAGCCCATCAGGGACATAATATAACGGCATTATAGCCATCTGTAAAATTTCGCTTCGGCACTAGATTTATGGGTCAGAACAGCCACATGTTTCTATTTTTAGATGTATTCTAAATTTGGGTCAACTGGTCAAGTAGTAGTACTACAAAAAGAGATTATTATTACTCGTAATGTAATGCATACAAAAGGGTATACTGACTGTTTGGAAGGATAACAGTGACGGGGATGCGTGTTGAAGGATGATAGTTGTATGGTGTTGTATGAGGTATGTCTTTTGTGCGTATACGCGGATAATAATATAATAGCATTGGGGCGTTAATAAGAGTTGTGCTGTGGGTCAGAGTATGGTCAATGTTTATAACCCATGTCGTATGGCAGGAGTTGTTTGCCTTGGTGCTCACTCACTGGACCGTTGTCTTCCATCTTCAAGGGGTTATAATTTCGAAGCATCATAACTTGATATCCATTTTATAACTGACGTATTA
>JAEQML010080583.1:0-11540 GCA_016904865.1 Pissodes strobi | reverse complement strand
TTTATTGTTGAGGACAATTTTGATCTCATTAATAAATTAAATCGTGGAGAACTTGCATATCCCCAAAGACAAGTTATTAATGTTGTATCTGTGACTTACATAGTCCTTAATAAGTTAATAAATGAATTTGAGGAGATATTTCTAGAAAAGTATAATAAAGGTCACATTTCGATGGATGCATCGTAATGAAAAAAACGCTTTAAAAATAATTCACAAAAGTATTACCACATCCCTCTTAAAAAATTATTGCGCTAAAAGTAGCGACCATTTAAGAAAAAAGAAATATAAAAGAAAACTCGATACATTAAACATATTTAATTTGGGACCTATATCTTTAAAAGTTTAATGTATTTTCATGGCTTGTGGTCTATAATATATATAGTTTTTATACCTAAACATTCACCTAAACTAACATGTTAGGTAAATATTATTTGAAAGTGCATGACATGCATACCTACTTTATACGTACTAAAGTATATTTTTTTATCGAGTTCTTTTATTATTTTAAGTAATAATAATTAAGAGAAAGTGCGAAATAGTTCAGTATATGTATTTATATGTAATAACATTCTTTTCAGTAGTATAAAAAAAATTATTATACATAAATACATATCCTGAATTTTGGCGCAGGTGTAGGTGAGTTGGGAGCCTGCATTTAATACTACACCTAGTATTAAATAAAAACTCCAACAAACCTTTTGGGATTTGTCAAGAAGTGTATCATATAGCTAGCATTCTTTAAAGTAAGTTAACTATTGATAGTTTTCAAAGACAATTCGTGTATGTTATAGTTATACACTCTGGGCAAAATTAAATTGGAACCTTCTTTAATGCTTTATTTTCAAAGGATTCTTGTTTTATCATTTTTGATATGTTATGAGCTACTAGAGTATTGGGATTAAATAGATCTTTTTAAAGAGGGTGTGTGGAAAGGGGGTATTTTTCAAAACCAATGTATTTCAGGTCGTTGAAAAAATCGGCCAAATGAAATAAAGATGTAAAAATGGGCAAAAAAGAATTGAAACTATTCGGATTATTGACCGTTAAAAAAAACAAGGCCAATACAAACCAAATTAAAATTTATTCTTTAATTTTTGGAAAACCATGTCTTGTGGGCCAAATAAAATTGGATCTTTTTTTAATGCTTAATGACTTTATTTTCGAAGGATTTTTGTATCATTTTTAGATATGTTATAGCCTAAGATATTAGATTCAAAACGAACTTTGCAAGCGCGTCTACTTCAGTGGCGTAGAGACATTTTACATTTTTTAAATAAAAAAAAATAATTTAAAATTTTAATGCACGCCACTGAAGTAGACCCGCTTTACAAAGTTCTATTTGAATCTAATATCTTAGGACATAACATATCCAAACATGATAAAAAAACCCTTTGAAAATAAAAAGTCATTAAGCATTAAAATATGATCTAATTTAACATGACCCACAAGACATGGTTTAACCAAAATTAAAGTATCAATTTTAATTTTGTTTGATTGACCTGGTTTTATTATTGATCAATATTCCGAACCCTATCAAATCTTTTTTGTCCATTTTTACATCTTTATTTCCTTTGGCCGATTTTTGCAACGATCTGAAATACATTGGTTTTGAAAAATATCCCCTTTTCTATATGCCACTGACCCTCTTTGCAAAGTTCTTTTTAATCCCAATACCTTAGGCTGTAACATATCCAAAAATTATTAATAATCCTTTAGAAATAAAAAAGATATTTAGCATTAAACAAGGTTCCAATTTAATTTTGCCCACAGTGTATCATTACAATTACACGGCTTACAATAAGCGCACGTCACACGATAAGCACTAAGGCCTTATTATTTTGTAGGTATTGACTAACTACATGCGTTTAGAAAAACAATTCGTGAATCCACTTCTTTCATTAATTAGGATGAAGCCACAATATGTTTTGACACCATATAAGCCCCACTTACTGGAGGACTTCAATAGTACAGTCGGACTTGCCGCTGATGCAGTTCGACGGCTGAGGGGCAGAGGAGAAAAACCCTACAAAAACAGGTGGCGGCGAAGGCTGTAAATAGCAGTAGTTTTGTTTTTAACTGTTTTGATAGGGGCTGAGTGAAATCAAATTTTTTAATCGCATTCTTTTTTTTTATATATTAAGATACCTACTAGTTTTAAAAGACCATGTTTTTTCGCACGAGCACGAAATTAGGAAACGACCCGCTTGCGGGGAGTTCCTTAACGTGCGAGTGCGCTAAATGTCTTTTAAAACGTGTATTTTATACTATTTTTTTCTATTTTGCAGGTTTTTTAATGAAAAAGTGGGGTGGCCATCTTGTCACTTTTTATGTCTGTATTAGTAGGAATCCCATTCAAAGCGATTGCGAAATTTTTGCTAGTGAGCCTTGACATTGAACAATTTTATTAATATCATAGCAACCAGTCAACAAAAGTAGTGCCGAAAAGAGGTTTTTTTCGACACTCCTTTGCGTATCGAAATTGAATTATTTTGAATGCAAAATAGAAAAAATATTTTTAAGTATGTAAGTTTAAAATTAGAATACCTAACTCAGTTGAACGTTACAAAACTATGGGGTGGTCCAAAGGACAAATTTGAAATATTGGAAAAAGTGGAATGTATGAACATAGATTCATGGACTCTAATCAAAAATATGTCGGGCAAACTAGAAGATAAATACAAATGAGATCTAGCTCATTAAAAGTATGGTAGAACAGAAGGATTGTTTTTTTTTTCGATTTCGCTTTATTAGACAAATAATATAAATAGAGTTAGTATGAATATAACTTTATTCTAATGATTTCCGATAATGTTAACATGGTTAGTGAAACGCGGGCCGAGTGAAAAAATTATGTTTCGATATTGTGGATAAAACTGTGTTGTAGGGCATTTTGCCCAGGCAACCAAATGTGCTACAATTTTAATAAAATAATAAGGTTTGCTATTTTTTTTATTCATTCAAAATAATTTCTCACTATTTACCCAAATCAAACTGAAAACATAACTACTCCAGACAATCCAGCACAGTAATTTCATTCTATATATAAAGATTCTATTAAATCTATTGACAAAATAGATTCAGAAATAATATCCCAATATCAATTCATACATTGTTATTGTAGTTGATTTTACCAAATAAAAATTAACAGCAAACGAAACGAAATTAAATATTCTCAACGTATGATGTTCCGACAATATGTAATTGAATTGATTTTTATTTTTCATAAACGTGTTTATTAATAATTGTATTGATTTGTTCTTTTATACTAATGAGTTTTAACTAAGTGTTCGTAAGATAAAAAGAAACAGGCGAGACGTTACCGAATAGCTGTCTTTGAGCTTTATTTAGTACATGACCTGACAAACTGTTTGAGACGATACCGAATAGCTGTCTTTGAGCTTTATTCAGTACATGACCTGACAAACTGTTTTTCATCGAAAATGTATTCCTATTGTCCTATCAATTTTCCTCTACGTTTAAAGTCTCGTTCACCAAAAGGGCTTATGTCATCCTGTCACTTCCGTTAAAATATCTCCCTAAAATAACTTTTATTGACCAAAATTTCACATTCTCAGTAAAAGTGGGTTATCATGCGGCATAGAAGTAGGTGACTATCAATAAAGTTCTAAATATCACATAAAGTAAATTTTCAAATTTTGAACCTCTAAAACATTCATATTTGCCAGCATATATTCGAAGATCACGTTATCAGGCCATCGATCGGCACGTAACACCTCGCTCGATCGTAGCACATTTTGGTTATATCGTGCTGGATATCGCAAATGACATATGCCTCAAGGGCGATATTTTTTCGATATTATCTCGTCTTATGCTTATTTAAGAATTCAATAACAAAAATTGATACTGGTCATAATTTGGCTAAATTTAATAAATCCTTAACAAGTTGGTGCATGTAAAAATTGTAGATCAAAATCACCACTTGAGCTTCGGCCAAACTGCGAGAGCGCCCAAGTGTTAAATTTGGGGTTTTCCCGTTATAAGCATTTGTATGATTGCCCTACAGAATTTCAATACTTTTAAGAACTCTATGGAAAACTTGTAATAATTGATGGTCACTACGCGATATTTAAAGTTCAAACTATGGTGAACAGAAAACCGACTTGAAGATATTACGATTACAAAAAAAATTTAAGAACCATGGGAGGTGTTGACAGTAGAGCACATTGTAAACCGCTATTTGTAACGCTGAGACTACTGACGGTTATACCACAAGAATAATAAGTAACCACAAGAATAATAAATCACCAGAATCCAGAATCCTTGTTGCTACGCCCGGTCTGCCGTGACCTCGAACCACTCGATCCGCCGAAACTCACCAGTGTAGACGCTACGGCTGTAGTAAACGGATCGTCTAAAATACAGTAAAATTCTAGCTGCTGGAAATACGGGGATATACTTTGGATACATTTTCCATTGTCGATTGTTTCGCGGTTTAATGGATTTTTGGACGAGCTAAATTATACACTAAAATCGATAAGTAACCAAAAACCATAAGTTAATAATTTGGCGAAATAAATAATTGGTTAGAAAATAAGACTTATTTCCTAACCCAAACTACTTAGTAGTTTTATTTATTAACATCTTTAATATCTTAGGAATGATTAAATCGCTGAAAACGTCAGTATAAATAACTACCCGAAAGTTGATCGGACGACTAACCAAAACCAACTAAATCTATTAAATTTTATTATAACGTATTGTAACTGGATCAAATGACTAAAATAAGTTGATACTAAGTGAATCTACCCATAAGTTGTTCAAATGACTAAAATAAGTTGAAATTAAATGAAACTACCCGAAAGGTGTTTGAAGGACTAACCAAACCTAACCAAATCTATTTAAATTTATTATAACTTATCGTAACCGTACTGTGATACTCGTGACTTTTTTTTATTTGTAAATATGCCTATCTTTTTATGTACTATATTAATGGAAAATTTTGCATGTTAATGAAATATGTGGCAGCGTTACTATAGCAGAATATTTTGATATGATAGGATTCAACAGGAAATTATTATTTGGGACGGTTTTAAAATTCAAACTAAAGCTCATATGCTGAAAACGCATCAAAACGATTATCTGTGAATTTGAAAAATACTGATGGTTTGGAAAAATTCATTAAATAAACGGTACTACTTTCTCGCTTATTGGAACTAAAAAAAAAATTGGAACATAGTTCCGCAACAGAACTGGGAAAAATTGGTCAATATTTTCACTAGTAAAGTGGCTTTATCTTATTTTTCTTAGGAAAACAACCAAGTGGATATTATTTGCCTTACTAATTGGTAAATAGGTACAAACTTTGAAGGAAATCGTTGGAGCTTTTCCGAGAAAATTGATTTTGTTCATTTTTCTCAAGGGTAAAGGGATTTTCACTGATTTTTAACAGAAAAACGAGGTTGTACCTATTATTTGCCTACTAAATTGTAAACATAGAGAAAATCTAATGAAAATCGATGACTATTTTTGTAAAAACCAATTTTTTTATATTTTCCTTTATATAAACTATGTTTAATTGTAAGGTTAAAGAAAAAAATTATAAAACATCGGCCTAACGATTTTGCAGAAAAGTCGTGAGACGAACAGAGACATACACACACAGACACAATTTTGTTTTTTTCTTCAAAATTTAATGTTTTTTGTACTTTAGAGATCATAATTCGTTGATATTGGCAAAAAAGTCGCGAGTAGCATATTACACTTGAGGAAGTAAATACTTCTGTGTCGATTTTATAAGAGACAAAGAGTGTGAGAGAATCATATAATAATAAATTTTATTAGATTTCGTGAGTTTTAGTTAGTCATCTAATAAACTTTCAGTTAGTTTCACTCAGTCTCAATTTATTTTACTTATTTGGGCCGGTTCCGATACGTTATAATCAATTTTAATAGATTTGGTTAGTCGTTGAAGCAACCTTCGGTTAGTTTGGCATAGTCTCAACTTATTTTATTCATTTGAACCGGGTTCCGATACGTTATGCTCAATTTTATTAGCTTTGGTTAGTTTTGGTTAGTAGTCCAATCAACTTTCGGGTAATTTCACTTAGTAACAACTTATTTTAGTCAATTGAACTGGTTACGATACGTCATAATACATTTTAATAGATTTGGTTAGTTTCGGTTTTAAACAACTTTCAGTTAGTTTCACTTAAGCTCAACTTATGTTAGTCATTTGAACCGGTGCCAATAGTTTCAATAAGCGAGAAAGTAGTACCGTTTATTTAATGAATTTTTCCCAACCATCATCAGTATTTGACAAACAGATATCTGTTTTGATGCGTTTTCACCATATGGGCTTTAGTTTTAATTGTAAAACCGTTCCAAATAATAATTTCCTGTTGAATCCTACCATATCAAAATACTCCGAGATATTAACGCTGCCAGATATTCCATTAATATGCAAAATTATCTATTAATATAGTACAAAAAAAGATACGCATTCATATTTACAAATAAAAAGGTCACGAGTGTCACAGTAGACGTGATAGAAGTGAATACTTCTATCACTTATTTTACTTATTTGAGCCGATTCCGATATGTTATACTCATTTTTCATAGATTTGGTTAGTTTTGGTTAATCGTCTAATCAACTTTCGGTTAATTTCACTTAGTCTCAAAGTATTTTAGTTATTTGAACCGATTTCATAATACTCAATTTTATAGATTTGGTTAGTTCGGGTTAGTCGTCCAATCAACTTTCGGTTATTTTCACTTAGTCTCAACTTATTTTACTTATTTGAGCCGATTCCGATACGTTATAATGCATTTTAATAGACTTGGTTAGTTTAGGTTAGTCGTCTAATCAACTTTTAGTTAGTTTCACTTAGAATCAACTTATTTTACTTATTTGAGCGGGTTTCGATAATCAATTTTTCATAAACCGTGTCGTGACGTGATACGAAAATTTTCCATGTCGTGACGTGGCCTTGAAAAATCATTCTCAGAAATCCAAATAAATATTCACTTCAAAAAAATTTCGGCTATCCGGCCTTCCGTACTATTTTCTTAATCAGAATATAGCAGGTCAGGAGGAAAACGTTTATTTTTACGGTATATAATTTTAAGGATGTAATTTTGGACCACATTCAAAGGGCTTAGCGAGTTTTGCTACATACCACCCCACACGACCACACCATATCTCATAAGTGACTAAATTAGAGCCTTGTAAATACTAATCAAAAGTTTCCTACTAAGGATATCCCTCAACATGTAGAATTTGTACAGCAGCTTTCTAATATTACTCGTTAGTACCTTAACATGCTGATCCCACTTAAGGTTTCTATCCACAATGATTCCTAAATATTTTATAAAGCCAACTTCATAAATATCACTGCCAAAATTTTCAATACTAACATGATTATATTCAGGTCGACTTGCAAGGGTTATTCTAAAGGCTATATGTTGAGTTTTAGTGACGTTTAATGTTAATTTAAATGAGCCTAACCAGGTTTTTATTTTCTTTAAACCCTCAATCATAGAATTTTTGACAGATAAGCATGAGTCTCCCGAAAATACCACCACTATGTCATAGCATAAGAAATCACAATTCCATCAGAAATCTGCATATCAGTCAAGGAATTGATATATATTATAAAAAGGGTTGGCCCCAGAACAGTTCCTTGTGGAACCCCAATTTTGATTTTTAATGGATCACTGATTGTGTCATCAATTATTACAACCTGCGTTCTTTTCGTTAGATAACTCGAGAAGACATCCAACACAGGGCTCCTCAGCCCATAGCATTGTAGTACTTCAAGTCATGGGACACTGTGTCAAATGCCTTCGCAAGATTTAGAAATACGGCAAGACTTTTTTGGCCGTTATCTTGAGCCTCAGTTATACAATTGCACAATTCACACATAGCAACAGAAGTACTCAAACCCCTCACAAAACCAAATTGACGTTATGATATAAAAATTCGCAAAAATGTTTGCGAATGTGTTGATCACACTAATTGGGCGAAAGTTGCTTGCATAAGATTTATCACCCGACTTACTTATGGGAATAACAACTGCTATTTTAAAACATTCAGGGACTTTGCCTGCTCTAAAAATGAAGTTTATTATATAAACTAATGGGCCAATGAAATAGCTATGAAAATCTTTTACTATTTCCGTATTAATATCATCTAATCCAGGGGAACAATTGTTTTTCAGGAAATTGATTTGTTTTATAATTTCCTTTCTTTCTGTTGGTTTTAAAAACATGGACGATAGTGATGTAAGACTGTTTTTGAAAATGCGGGGCACTTTTTGTTTTAGTAGTATCGGTAGCTTTGAAAATAACGTCATATATATTTTTTTTATCATTATATCAACTTCAGCTTTGTAGAAATTATGTTTGCATTTTTTAATGACTTTACTGAGAAAATTTCTGTAATCTGTAAACGCTTTTTTATTGTTCTCATTGTTATATAGTAGGAGTTTTTTTTTATTCACCTCATTGTCTTTATCAGCTGCTAAATTTATATTCATATCGCCCAAAGTTATCAGTGTATAATGATTCAATGTCTCTAATGAAAGATTGTATGCTCGTAGAGAGAGGCCTGTACAGGCAAGAAATCCCAATAGTTATATTATTTATAATTAAGTTCACCTTGATTAAAATAACACCTGAGTAGTTTAATTTAGAAGTGGAAATTTGATAGCTATTTGAAGAGTAGCTTTCATTTTAGTATAATAATAATGTTTTAAAAGACCATGTGTACTAGGCGACACATAAAAACATTATTACTGTTGAAGTGGAGTACGTTTCTACTTTAAAGTCAGTCAATTAATTTGATTAATAAAAATCTTTAAGCCTCGGATACAACTTTCTTGTTTTCTGAGCTACCCAGAATATTTTCAAATTTTGTCTTTTTAAAGTTTTGTTTAAATATTTCAACCCTCTATATAATCGTTAGTAGAGAGTTCCTTCCCTATTACCACAATACGGGCTCTGAAAACGACTCCTAGTCACTTAAATATCAAATGGTAAACTCCATTTTAAATTGATAAAGTTGGCGTTTACAAAAACTTTTAGTACTATATAAGCATAAGCTGAAATTTCGTCAATAACCCAACTAACCCTCTCAGCCATCAATTAGTAAAATTTAGCGTTAGAAATAAAGTTTAGAATTATTTACAATTTTAGCAGACTAGTTACTAGAAACATTAATTTCGTCATTCACACTTGAAATCGAAGCCTCAAAACTTTCAGTTAAATCTGCCATTTCAAATATTTAATTTCATTTATAGGAAAGTTTATTCACACTTTCGTTCTTTAGGTGATTGTCTAGGAATTGGAACTGTTTTTGACATATTTTTGGCAGAATTGGAAGAAATACAGGGACACGCATTTAATTTATGTTTAGGTCTAACGGAATTTTTTTAGAAACTTTTGTCAGATTGGTGGCAAAAATCTTCCCGTAAAATGTCACTTTCTGGAGAGTGTTTACAATAATTAATTATCAGTATCAGTAACAGAAGGGGTGGCCCCTAGCGGGCCTTGCCTACAGTGCCCTGTGTAGAATCCTACCAGGGCCCTGCACTCCATCTTAGGTAGGCACAAAAACCTGTTAAGACTCTTCTCGGGCCCATTTATCATGGGCCTCATCTGTCTCATTCCCGAAGTTACCCGCCATACCTCTTTGACCCGATCCTCCGTCCTGGCCTCCAAAAATCTTTCGTACACACTCTGGGTGATCCCCACACAGGGATCAGGCCCTTAGTATCCGCGTACGGAAACTTTTCTGGCTATGGCGTCAGCGGCCTCGTTTCCCGGTACACCCGACTATCCCGGTACCCAGTCCAGCGTAACCTGTTTAAGCTTCGCAAGTTCAATTAGCCAGCTTCTACAATCCCTTACCAACAAGGGGTGTGTGCGGACCCACTTCAGCGCCATGAGTGCGGCCTTGCTGTCGGAGCAGAAGAAAATCCTCCCGCCATCCACATTGAGCCTTATTATCGACTCCCAGACCCCATCATGATCGCAAAAATTTTCGCTTGGAAAACCGTAGTGTGCTCGCTTAGCGGGCTGGATAATTCCCGCACTAGGGCCTCACAGTACGCTCCAGCTCCGGACAGTGTTCCCATTCTGGACCCGTCTGTGAACCATACTAGCCGATCCCAGGATCCCGTGCGTCGTTCCCTCCATCCAATACTTCTTCGTAGGGAAGAGGAAGTTTAGCCCCTCATGGAAGCCTATCTCAGGGAGCATCGCGTCACCTGGCCAACCCAAGATGGTTAGGTCTCGAAACAAGCCCCCACATAGATGACCATGACAGGAGTCATTGTCCCTCCACATCCCTACATCAGCCAATCTCATGGCCGCCTCGTACCTCACCCATTCCTCTGAAGGAGGCAACCCCACCAGAGCCTTCAAGGCCTTTGTGGGCGCCGTTCTCACGGCCCCGGTAATGCAGAGGCATGAAAGTCGCTGTAATTTATCCAGCACTAGTCTGGACGCCGTTTTCATTGATCCTGGCCACCAAACGACCGCTCCGTGCATGAGCATCGGAGCATAGACGGACAATCATCGTCCTATAGACCCACAGCATAGTTTTCGGCTTAAGTCAAAGGTCCCCCCAGCGCCCTACGGCAAGCCCACAGAGCGCTTCAGTCTTGAGCCGAATTTGTTCCTGAAGGTTAGTTTGGAATCCAACCAGACAACCAGATGCTTGACGCATTTCTTAGCCACAAGAGGGGTCCCTTCCAACGATATGTTGGGAGAGGCCTCCAGCTTCCTTTTCCTGGTAAATATCACCATCTCTACTTTGTTGGGATTGGCCCTGAGTTCATTACCCCTATACCACTGCGAGAAGCTTGTCAGTGCTGTTGACTGTCAACAGCGACACATTTGTCGTTTCACCCAAAAACGTGGTTCATACCTGGTTTTTATTTTAAATTAAATTATGTAGACCCTTTTCTTAAAATGTAACGTGCAATCTGTGAAATTTTGATGTGACCATTGTCGATTTGTGTTATTTGTCTATCTTCGTGGATATGTTCTTTTTTCCATTGAAAAGTAACACTGATGATGGCTTAGACCGAAAGCGCTCTGTTACGCTACTTTAGGAAGTACTTTTGGATTGAAAATTTTGCGTGGAGTACAAAGGGTGTTTCATTTATTATGTTTCGTTCATGCACACAGCCTTTACTCTTCATTTAATAAAGCAAGTAGCATGGGTTAAAATATTAAAGTCAATATCTGAGTTTGAATTGAGTACTGCTTCAGTTCAGTTTGCAGGGTGTACGAACCTTCAAAGGCAAGATAACTCCTTATTTATTTTTTTTGGCATTTTCAAGATTTACAGCCGTATTCAGCATCCTCTTTTAGCTGAAAGAGCTCTTTTAAAACCTATTTAAAAGCGCGGTTTTTAAAATCCGTATTCAAGTTCTGCTTTTAGCGCTAAAAGACCTCTTTTAACGTAATATTTAGAACCGATATTTAAAAGTGGGCTGGACCATCTTTATAT
This sequence comes from Pissodes strobi, assembly GCA_016904865.1. NCBI lineage: Eukaryota > Metazoa > Arthropoda > Insecta > Coleoptera > Curculionidae > Pissodes > Pissodes strobi. The sequence continues at coordinate 64 of JAEQML010080583.1, read as the reverse complement.
TTGACAGTTTCGCTTTTATCATGACATTAGACAGCCGAGACAGCGGGAAAACCTCACAAAATAT
>JAEQML010080580.1:0-11496 GCA_016904865.1 Pissodes strobi | reverse complement strand
TAACCAAAGGTAACTAAAAATATCAAAAAGCACCAAAACGGGCTAAAACGAATCGGAACAGGTTAAAAATATTACAGTAACGTTAGGGCTAATTATATATTAATAGATTTTCCTATCTAAAAGGGGAGGGTAATTTTTTAGGTCTTCATATCTGCACCTTTTTTGTGTATTTATTTTTTAATTATGATATTATATAATATTAATGTTATAAATGCATTTCTTTAATTATATATATTATAGACTCGTGTTTGTATTTTTACTTTTTTAAATTCTGCTGGTACAACTTTTTTTAACAAGGCCGGTACAACCTGGTTCCACAAAAGCTCTAGGTGCCTCTGTCCATTTAGGTTGTAGTCAAACAAAAATGGTCATACACTCGATTTCCTGAAATGATTAATAATTTATAATAGGAGCCCAATTAAAAAAGGTAAATGGCCAATTGCTCCCCCACACCAAACGTTACTTCCAAATATGGTCTGTAGACGTCTCTCTGCCACTTCGTGAGGGTTCTCCACAGCCCAATGATGAGTATTGTGCATATTAATAAAATAAGTTAAAAAAAAAACTTTTTAAGTTAAAAGGTTTTATTGAAAATAATATAATACTAAAAGCAAAAAAATAGTTCGTTAGGTCCTAGGTACTAGTCATCACACCACTCTCCTCATCAATCTAGGGCATTGATCAGACAAAAAATTAAAATAGTGGGGCGCCTGAAATTTCTATCAATAGTCAACCGCTCATATCATATTTACTCAGGTTACGCTACGCCCAACGGTTTTATTTTTTTTATCTGATCGATGCCCTAGATTGATGAGGAGAATGGTGTGATGACTAGTACCTAGGACCTAACGAATTATTTTTTTGCTTTTAGTATTATATTATTTTCAATAAAACCGTTTAACTTAAAAAGTTTTTTTTAACTTATTTTATTTTCAAGTTTTTAGTTTTTATTTCGTTACTTAATATTTCTTATTCCATTTAGTTCATTTAGTGCCTCATTATTACAAGGTTTCTTTCTTGACAATTTGTTGCAATCTAACTCCTCAATACATAATCCTTCCAAAGACTTTACTCGACTCAGAGCCACGTATGCTTATCCTTCCTCAAACAATTTCGAGCTTAAATACATAACTGTGGACAGTGGAAGCCTAGATTTCAACTTTAATGTAAGTATAGACTGTCTAAACACGATGAACCGCCATGCACTGAATATGAAATTAGAAATATTGAAGCAAATATGAAATCTGGCATTTTGAAATTTGTTACAGTGTACAGTATTCTACTAGTCAAACCCCTTCATTTGATGTCCATATTGAGAGGGTTAACACAGAATGTATTAAATTGCATTGTCATCAGAACTAAAGGTGTGTACCAAATATTAGATCAAACTGTCAACAGGAAGGGGGTAAAATTTCAACTACATTAGAAATATTGAAGCAAATATGAAATCTGGCATTTTGTGCCGGCTACCAACTTAGATTTGAAATTTGTCACAGTGTACAGTATTCTACTAGTAGAGCCCTTTCATTTGATACCCGTATCGAAGGGGTTGTGAAAAAAAAGTAATCCGCCATTTTGTAGTGGCGGCCATCTTGAATTTACAATAACACAGAATGTATTAAATTGCATTGTCGTCAGAACTAAAGGTGTGTACCAAATATCAGATCAATCTGTCAACAGGAAGGGGGTAAAATTTCAACTACAAGATTTGACCCAAAACCCAAACAAATAAATAAATAGCAAACGAAAAAGCTAAATAAAACCGTTTAAAAACTCCACAATTCGTAAACCTACTCTCATCGGACCACAAGACATGATTTACAACATCGGAATTTTCATTTCACTTCCTATTATACCACTCACAGAAGCACACTCTCCTTGGAAATCAGATTCCTTAAGTCCTCAAACTATTGTGGCTTTGTATGGATGGTATTTATTTAACACTCTCTGTACCGTTGGTTTTGACACATCAATTTCCCGTTCTACAGTTCTTACCGATGCACTAGGGTTTTCGTTGACAGCTTGTAAAATGTTTCTGTTGCGATTTTCATTTTCAATATTGTATCCGCTTCTAAGTTGTTCGAAGGCCCTGTGGTTAATTAAATTAACTACGATTTTTGTGAATTGAGTTTTATGAGGCTGCCGTCGCGTCGTTCGGGGTACATCTTCAAATACCTTGCTGAGGTAATGTCGGTGTTTCTGTGTGACTGCAAGTATACTGCTAATATGTCAAACTTTTCTTCATTTGAACAGGGAATCCCAGCCATTTTCGACAGGTTTCGACAATTTGTGTGTCAGATTTATAATTTTAACGAGAGAAAACGTACTACTTATTAGGTCTGTTCTAGCAGCGATTTCAAACGGTTTCAAACCGTCCGGAGTTTGCGCATAACGATATATGCGTCGCTTATATGGCTATGCGCAAACTCCGTACGGTTTGAAACCGTTTGAAATCGCTGCTAGAACAAACCTATAAAAACACAACTTTGATGCATTGAATTATTTAAAGTCAAAGTCAGAGCCTCCTCAGATGGAAAATATGTGTTACTTATAAACACACAATTTTCTGACAAATAAATCATGGCCTCCTTAGAAAAAATTAAGACTTAATTTTACGAAGTGTGATATTTCGATGATACTCAAATCTGTTATGCACTTGTGAGACATCACGAGACTGCATATTTTACGCTTTTTCCAAAAATCGAAACATGAAAGTTGAGGCGGGTTGCGGGATAACAAAAGACAATTGAGACATGCCATTATCTATCTTAAAAAAATGTCCCAATAATGTCACATTTTGGCAGCTGTCGAATTAACCGTGTCGGATTTACTGGCGAAAAACGAAATCCGCCATTCTCGGTTTTTCACCGATATTTCCGAAACCAATTGACCGATCGTAAATCTGAAACCTGTTATCGAAACAAGCGTCTGTAGACCCGATGTAATTTTCGATACCGACTCTAACGCCATCTAGTGTAGGTGCCGTTGACTCGAGCGATTGCATTCGCGCTATGTCTTCGCGATGCAATCGATTTGCAGCGTGAGCCGTGGTGGTCGAGAGGTCTAGATGGTTGGTCTCAACTCGGCAGCAACAACTATCGGCCGCTGCGGCTTGAGTTCAAACCCCGTCGCTTTTTTTATTTTTTTTATGGTTAAATTTCTAAACAGTTTTTTTCTTGATTTTGGGTATGTCTTGGGTTAGTTTGGGTTAGTTTCCTTTTCTTGAGCCCCCGTAGCGAGCGCAGCGAGCGGAGGGCCATGCGTAAAGTCATATTACTTATTGTAATACGTGCCCGTACTTTGGATGCACTTTTTACGAAATATTTTGCTTTATTTAACTAAAAACCAGGATATATTTAACAAAAGCCGTATTATAGTGAATATACAGCAGCTTGCATGTGTTTCCCCGAATACATTCACAAAGAATCCCCCTTCTTTGTGAATACATTCCACGCAAGGCCACCTATGTAGTATAGGTGGCCTTTGGTATCGAAAATCTGGTCGGGTCGCTAGACTCTTGTGTTATCGAATGCACTAAGTTTCCTCTAAAACTTTCCCATTTTAACCTTTGCTGTAGGTATAATAGGAGCCGAGATCCCTGTATAGAGAAGCGAATCTGGGACACACTGTACCTATATGGATCGATGAAAAGGTTGGCATTTTTAACAGATTTGTTAGAAATCAAAAATGTACAACGAATTAAGTCGTCTTACTTTTAAATGCAAGCAAGTGACATTAATCCTAAAAACAAGTTTTCGTATTTCTTTCAAACTTATAAAAAATATGTATCATAAAATATTTACTTTTTCTTTACATTACTCAGTTAAAATTAAATTTTGAACCAATTTGAGTTTCCGACGTACTTAGAAGCAATTTTTAACCCATTTTTAAACATTTTGTCTAATAACGATTTACGTACATTTCAAAGCAATATTGTTCAGCTCTAATCAAAGTAATTACCTTTTTTATTCTAAATGGAGCACTTATTGTTTATCTTTTGACGGGCACTGTATGCTATTAGACAAATGCTTCGAATATGCAAATTTACATGTTCGCACTCTTTGTTATATATTTGAAGAGCCTTGACACAAATGACACATTTTTATTTGTTTAACTTAAATGGCTCGCTTATGTTCATTACATCAACTGCTTTTTGATCGGGTTAGTATTTATTCACTTATAATTTTTTTCTTTCTAAATATTTTCTTAATTACTAATAATTGATAATAAAATTGGTTTAATCAATTACAAATGTGTTTCCGTGTAATAAATTGGCACACATGCCAAGAACTAATGAATTAATAAAGACACATAGACATAAAATATTGAGATCTTCCTTCGACATTGTTGGATTTAAATCACAGCATAATTCGTAACCGGACTTCTTAATTTAGTAAATTTGCACGACTTGGGACCTATAAAACGTACGTCACCTGTAGGTCAAATGCTCAGAATATCTTTATGGAATTCCAGTGAAATGTTCATGGAGCTTTTACGAATCGAAATACGTGGATCATATTTTATACCAATACTTCCGAATTATCCAGACTAATTTCACTTTTTGCGGATACTGTGCGGAACAGTATTTGTTTTAAATTACTCCAGCCAGGTTCCCATAAACTAGCATTTAAGACTTAAAATTATATTTATCTTCAAATTCCTGGAAATCGTACCGATAAAGCATCCTAGGCAGCAACTCCATATTCCATTTCGACAAATTTTTAGAATTTACCGGTCTTTAGCTTTTCATGACATTTGATAAAACTTGAAAATTTATATTTTAGATACAAAGGTAAAATACCTACTGAAACACCTAATTACATAATATACATACATACTACACAGAATGCTGCGATTGCAGTTCAATTACAATTTTTTTTTTATATATTCGTTTACAGTTTACTCAGATCTGCGGCCACAATTTCAAGAAACTAACTAGAACTAGATAAATTAATGTGATGGCATCGAAAAATAATTATAGCTTTCAACAATAATGGCACTATTTTCTCCAAACAAGCAATAAATCAAAATGCTGTCAATTGGAATAGAATTTGGGGCATTTTCCTCTCAACCCAAACTTTTCGAAATAATATATATCATACAAATAAAAAGTTACATATTTCAAATGTAGATAAAATCTGCGAATTGTAGGAGAAGGCAACCAGTTTTTTGCGGAATCGTCACAATAATGGCTTTTAGATGATTAGACACATTTGCTTTGTTGACTACCGGGCTTTTTGACAGAGGATTTCATATGCTACGTTTATAACTACTTTGGTAGTCCATTAGTTATGCCACAATTGGAGCAAGGTCGATACCAAAATAAAGCGGAAATATTGAGGGTTATGGTTACATAAATTTAAAAGCAAATAAAATCTAAAAGACATTTTATTTACTCATTGACAAAAAATTTGCGTGTCTGGACCTGCTTATTTATGTATCCTATCTTTTATTCCGAAAACTGGAGGAAATACAAAAATTATTTTTCCATAAAAATTTTGATATTATGACCGCTCTTTTAATATTTAAAACTTGTATGTATTAGGGGCCACTACTTTCAACTTCGATTAGTAACTTTAAACAATCATTAAATTAATCAGTATTTTGAATGGCTCGATTCAGTAAGATATTAATAAATGTGTGATATTCGAAATACTGATTAATTTAGCAGCGACTAATAGTAGTTCAAAGTAGAGCTCCTAAGTATTCTAAATTTTTGATATTTTAACAAAAGTAGATTTTTTTTAGTATTAACTCATTTATTTTCCACTGAGGACCATGCATTCTTTTACTGAATTGAATTTAGCTTGAAAATATGTGATCAGTGTATATTGCATGCGTTTTAAAACCATTGTTCGAAATGTATCGGGAATAAAATAACCTATAAAATCAATTCTTTAGAAACTGGCAACACTTGATGCCAAGATTGCCCTATTATCTCATGATGTTTTATATAATGGACCATATTTACAAAATTTCAATAATAAAATACTCCTTGTTATTTTTTTTTTATAAAGTACACTACCGGACTCATTACATGATACCTGGTACCACCAGATTACTCTCCATAAAAATATCTTACAAAACAAAATAATATCGAATTGAAATCTTGGAAACACTTGACAGCTTTCGGTCCAGATTTTGACTGGTAAAACATTTAACTGTCACTTCTTGTTTGACCGGAAATATTACCAACTTTATTTTAAATAGAATACTCTATATTATATTATTTTAAAACATGAAACATGTCATATGCCTATCTTTGACATTTTTAATTACGGTTCATTACACGTGAGTCAAGGATTATACTGGAGGCTATTTTTTTATGTTTTTGATAGTAAATATTTACCTTTTACGCAATTTAAATATCTAATAGATAGGACTGTTGTAATTGAAATCCGAGTTGCCGTTCCAGGGTGAAAATTTACGCAAGGCTAATTTATTGACCCTAAAGGTGCGTACAGACCTGACGAGACGCGCGCGCGACGCTCCGCAGGCGCGCTTGCTACTCGTACGCGACGAGCGCGGTTATCTCGCGCGCCTACTGCGAGCCATGTAGAGAGATGCACTCGCCACGAATTGAACTTCTTCACTCCAGGCCTCGCGCGATTGCTATGCACCTAAAGTCTATTCAGTGATATACCGTTGACCGCAATTTGCATTTTAAGACATTTTACAATACCTTTTAAACTTTTTCTACCTTTCTAACCTTCTAAATTGCTTAGCCTATTATACGGATCTGACCGGCCGGAATACTATAGGAATTTAAATTTATTAGGACCACAATATTTCTATTTGTTATTTGTTGACGGAACTCTTTTTTCCCTTGAGGTTGATGGTACATGACATATACTCTCCAGCATTTTCCCAGGAGTTTCCGATTCCTCTTCATTTGGAGTACCTAAAGTACGAATATGTCACACTGTTATGTTTGCCAAGTCACACGACTCAGTTTTACAGCCCCTAGACCGAGCTTTCTTTAAAGAACTGAACTCCTATTCCTATTACTACTCCGCATGCAAGACATTTATTCGAGCAAATCCAACCAGAGCTATCAACAGAATTTGGTAATTTATTGGGAGACGCATGGTCCAAATCGGTACAAAACGATCCCTGCCTTCCGATCCGGGGGAATTTACCATTTGAATCTCAAAGGCCACGCAATTTCACACTATGCATATCTCTCTGAAGAAAGTAATGATCCCACTGTTTCCGAAAATCCTGGAAAAATTTAAATTACTTTGTCCGGCAACGATGCTTTTGTTTTATCAACAACTTTAGGTATTCCAAATGAAGAGGAATCGGAAGCTCCTGGAAAAATGCTGGACAGTATATGTCCTGTACCACCAACCTCAAGGGAAAAAAGAGTTCCGTCAACAAATAACAAATAGAAATATTGTGGTCCTAATAAATTTAAATTCCTATAGTATTCCGGCCGGTCAGATCCGTATAATAGGCTAAGCAATTTAGAAGGTTAGAAAGGTAGAAAAAGTTTAAAAGGTATTTTAAAATGTCTTAAAATGCAAATTGCGGTCAACGGTATATCTCTGAATAAACTTTTTTTTAGTACTAGTACCCGTCCATACTGCGCCTCGCTCTTTCTTTGATCTGCCGTCGAAAAACTGACAGCAGACGGGTAGTGACGCGCCCCGGACAGGCGGCGCTAGCGCCGCGCGCGCTCCCCGTCCACACCTAGGAATTTTGGACTGTCGCGTGCTTGTCGCGCGCGCGTCGCGTCAGGTATGTACGCACCTTATAGCCTCCGTTTAAAATAAAAACTAAAAATCAGAAAGTGTTAAGTATGAACATTTAACGTTCAAAATTTATTTACTGGAAAACTTTTGAAGGCAATCATTGCCATAACTGTACATTGGTTAAATGTTGATGAGCGTTTGTCAAAAATTATACTACAGTAACTAGATTTAATAGAAGTAATCGATCTCATCGAGGTACTATGATAATGTCTACTAACAACGACTCTTCGGCAGTGACTAAGTTCGATAATTTATTGTGTGACAAAGTAGTTGAATTTTCCATTGTCCATCATAATGCTTATGACCTCTATCTTGTTTGAATTTACAGAACACCTGACGCTGACATGCATATATTGAGTCAAAGATTACTGAGCTTGCTTGAGTCCCTGTCTTTAAAGAGCGAATTAATTTTGTGTGACGACCTTAATGTTGACTTTTCCAGTGTGTGTGCTGCTCAAGAATCTCTTCGGTCCATTTTCGAATCTTTTGGTATAATCATGCATATTAACTCACCAACTAGAATAACTAAAACTAGTTCGAGTACTATATACTATGTCTTTTCATCTTTTGATCCAGAATTCGTTGACGGTGCTATCTTTAACACGAGTTTCTCTGATCATGAAGCAGTATTAACAGGATTTTCGGTTAAATCCAAATGCAAAATTGCTTCACGCAAATTATGCCGTATTTTTTCCTACAATTATTTTCTAAATTTCAAGCACCTATGTCTAACAACTGACTGGGTTCTCCTTTCTGTTGTCGATACCGAATTTTCTAGTTTTATAAAAACTTTATCTACTCTGGCGTTCAAATCCTTTCCGCTTAGGCCTACCAAAATGAAACAACATTAACCCTGGTCAATTAAAAGCTTACGCACATCTGCAAAGAACATGCGTTCATTATCTCACCTAAAAAAATACTCGGGCAGCGTCTTCTTCCATGATTACGTGAAACTTTGCAGAAAAGTCTATCATAAGACTAAAAGCTGCCAAGGACATTTATTATTATGAGAGGCTGGATAAATCCGGTGACGTTGCTAAAGAATCATGGTCTATTGTCAATGACTTAAGCATAAGACTTCTCCGTCTAGCACAGTCGCTAATTCACCTGAGAACTTAAACAATTACTTTGTAAATGTGGCTAAAGATTTAATGAACACCATAACTCCTCCTCATGATCCACTTTCATATCTCTCTAATGCTAATGTGAATTTACACAGTTTCTTCTTTACACCTGTAGCATTTGCTTAGCTTCACAGCACAGTTAAAGATATTAAAAACAAATCCTCATCTGGGACTGATGGGCTTGCTCTGAAAATGTTCTCAAACCTGCCATCTTACTACTTTAATTAACAATTCATTCCAAAAGGGGGGTTTCCAAATTGTCTTAAGACGGCAATAATTATTCCTTTGCATAAAGGAGGAGATAAAGACCAAGCTTCGAACTAGCGCCCAATTGCACCCCTTCCCACATTATCAAAGATCATTGAAATATTGGTTAAAAAAAAGGCTTGTATCTTTTCTTTCTAAATATAAAATACTTACTACCCATCAATTTGGATTTTTAGGTAACCAATGCACAAATAATGCTATGTTTTCCCTCTTTAATCATGTATACACCAACCTGAACAACCATCACTCTACAGCAACAATTTACTGTGATTTCTCTAAAGCTTTCGATTGTGTCAATCATAATATCTTAATTAACAAATTGAAGTACTACGGATTCAGAAGAGTGCGTCTCGAATGGTTTAAGTTGTATCTTGGCAACAGAAGTCAGCTTGTGAGGGTTGATACGTCGATGTATTCCTGCAAGCCAATAGATTGTGGAGTACCCCAGGGTTCAGTACTAGGCCTTATTTTGTTTCTGTTGTTTATCAACAACATTGCTTGTCTGGACATCAGCGGTAAAGTCTGTCTCTTTGCGGACGATTCTAGTTTCACTTGGAGCAACCCTGATATTACGGCGCGGCGCTTCACAGAACTGTATCTATTGACTTAATCACCATTAAATCATGGTTCGATTCTAATCTCCTGTGCCTTAACGTTTCAAAAACTAAAGTTGCAATGTGTGAAATTCTTGGGGCTTGTTGTGAACAACCATTTAAAGTGGGACTTGCACATCCATGCCTTATCAAAAAAATTAAGTTCTGCTTGTTTTGCGCTAAGAAAGGTCTCCAGGGAGCTTAACTTGTCAACTAGTCGAACAGTCTATTATGCCCTTTTTGAGTCACACCTCCGATACGCCCTTCAATGCTGGGGTACGTGTTGTGCAACTCATTTTAAGTGTATATTCAAACTACAAAAGAGAGCTGTTCGATTCTTACTGAGACTAAACAGTAGAAATCACTGCCAGAATTTTTTAAAAGATTTAAAATATTAACCCTTCCTTATTCATATTTGAATCCGTTTGCTTAATCCGCAAGCACGTATCTGCTATTCCAGAATGACCATCTCGCAACTATCCACTTAGGAATACGGAGCATGATCTTTGTCTGCCAACCCCACGCTCAGATTTAGTTAAAAGCTCTATACTGTTCAATGCAAAAAAATGCACAATTATTTGTCATTTGAAATGAAGTCAATAACTTTGAGATCAAAATTACTGGAGAGAGCCTCCTTATACGCAGTGAACGACTTTTTTATTAATACTTAATTTTGAGCATCTTACACACTGGTTTAATGTTTCATGTTTGGGGTTTAGTGTTTAGGATTTGATGTTTGAATGGTTAAATATTTTGATAGTTAATATTTTATAAAATTTTTGATCACGTACAATTTGCATAATTGTATAAAGTTTTATATAGTTAGGTTTTCCTTTTTCTCTTCCTTGTATGTTTCTATTTGTGTTTTTATATGTTTTGTATGTTTTGTACTCTAGCTCTAGCTTTGTCTACAAATTGTAATTTTTTTTGACAATAAAGCATCTATTATTATTATTATTATTATTATTGTTATTATTATTATGTTTGTAATTTGACAAATTGCAAAATATTTTTGAGCATATACTCCTAGCTTTTTAATTTTTTAAGTTTCTAACCTTTCACTTTTCAGAGCACGTTACTTCAAAAATGAATGGATAAAACGGAAAGGAAAAATTCTTTATTACTAGTCTTAAAAAATAAGCATACAAAATAACGTTAAAGAAATCCGATATTGTTGCCTGCTGCCTACAACAAATTATTATCAAAAATATTTTTCTTCAGATTTAACTAAGAATGTTTGATACAGAAAAAATACGAACCATAAATTGCAAAATAGGCTAGAAAAAGATTAAAACAAAATTCTCAACAGTTTACACGGAGCCAGATTTGTCTTTGATACGAAAAGTACTTTTTAACTGACTTAGCATCATTATAATAGGAAATAATGCCAATTTATACTTTCGGTCTCAGAAAAATGAATCTGCCACAATGATTTGTTACCAACTAGTTAAAGGTAATAATTGTATGGGTTATTATTAATGAAACAACAAACATGTGATAATTGTAGCAACTAATATCGTTAGTGAGACACGTAGGGTAAAGTTCGGTATGTCATGCCGTCTGGTAAATCGTACCACCACTAATCTATCTATAGAACAGTGGCGCAGGGGTAGAAGAAAAAGTCCGCTGCAGGCGCCATAGGATGCTTACCCGCCATAGGTGGAGAATTTTGGCGGTTCCACGCCCAATTTGTACCCAAAAGTCGGTAAAATCGTAAAAAAAATAAGGCGCCCTCTTGAATGACAATTGTTGCGCACT